>CM076575.1:1271679803-1271931587 GCA_034641835.2 Pinus albicaulis | reverse complement strand
GGTCACTTCACCACATGTCGCATTCCCTATGGAATCACTCGCGAATAGGAAATACCGCCTACTCCGCAAAAGCGGTGCGATATGGGCAACCCGCTTTTGTGATTCCGCTCGTGGTTTTGGTAGAGGGCTTGACCACGGGTGCAAGTCTGGTTTCGCTATCCTTTTGTTTGTTAACTCATGTCCAATCCTCGGGTCAGGTTCCGAAAGCACAACAATTTTGTCTCTTTATTAAGCGGGATTTTTATATTTGAACAGTTTTCACGACCCCGGTTCTCTACACAGACCTCGCCTTGGATATTTTTACATAAAAATGATTGTTCTCAATAATTATTTATATAACTTTTCCACATGTTCAGTGTGGTATTCCCATGATTTATTATAAATATGTGTATTATCAAAGAAAACCAACACAAATTTTATAATATGGGATCAAACAAAATTGTTCTTAAGTCGAGCCCATCGGACTTCAAACGGCGATAAACCATAATTCAAACCAAATTCGCATTCCAAAATAGCCTGCTGACGTCGGCCAATTTTGTGACACGAAAACCAAATTAATTCCGCCCTAATCTTTTTCGGGTCCGAAGTTGGGCTGGCGTACGGAGGGAAGTTGTGACGCGAATTTCTGATTTATTATAAATATGTGTATTATCAAAGAAAACCAACACAAATTTTATAAGATGGGATCAAACAAAATTGTTCTTAAGTCGAGCCCGCCGGACTTCAAACGCCGATAAACCATAATTCAAACCAAATTCGCGTTCCAAAATAGCCTGCTAACGTCGGCCAATTTTGTGACACGGAAACCAAATGAATTCCGCCCTAATATTTTTCGGGTCCGAAGTTGGGCTGGCGTATGGAGGGAAGTTGTGACGCGAATTTCTTATCAAATTCGCCCTAATATTTTTCGGGTCCGAATTTCCACTGCGCGAGCGGCCCAAACAAAGATCTGCACCAATCAATTTCTGCCACGTGTCCTGAATAAAAAATTGCCCTGCTCCCGGCTGTGGGTGCATTCGATGTTGTTTAAGGCGATGGGACATGGATATGGTGATTTCATATCAATCGCATTAACATTTAACGCTGTTCAATTAAGTTTTCACATCAAATCCACATTAATTAATTTTTAACACTGTTCAAGATCGCACCTCCACTCCTCTTTGCGATTTCGCACGCTCCAATTTGATCCGGCCTTCGGCTCTCGTTATTAATGATCAGAGATTAATTATGATGGGCGTACTTTGATTGCATTGCAGTCGGGTCGACAAAATGGCGTTTAGCGATGGTTTTTCAGACAAGCCGGTTGCTGGATTACACTGCCTGCTAACTGTGACTATAAGGAGAAGTAGCCAGCTGAACTGCTACCTAGACCTTGTTGCATATTTGCATTTCTCTCGGTTCTGTATCTGTCTGTCTTCCTCTGTTAATTGGAATTCTGCTTCTTCGTCTCCTCTTGTGCCCACTGCGCCTGAGATTGCACCCATGCCTCGCGTGCGTCATAGGATGCGTTGCCGCAGGGGGAGCACTAGAGGTCAACCCCTGCGCGCTCCCTCCAGCCCCTCAACAGAGTCGACTTCCGGCCAATCCAGTGATTATTATGCAGGTCGATATCCAAATATTAGGAGTGGGCGGGGTCGGCTTGTAGGATCTGTCCACCATATGGATTCCCCTGCTCCTCGCTTCCCCATCGCTAGTTCACCTTCTCCCACGACGCGCACTGCGCAATTTTCCTTTAATTGCTCTCTCAACCGCCCGCGAATCACGGCTTTAGTCACTGTGGTCTTCCGCGAGGAGGCCCAAACGGAGGAAGAATGCACCCGTCCAGCGGGTCTGAGCTTGGAAAAAGCCGGCCAGCATTCGGGCCTTCAGGAGGGGAGCCGTGGCATGCATGTGGAGGTAGCGCCTAGCGATCCTGGACCTTCCGAAGGATGGTGCCGAATCGTGGAGGAACCACCGGAGGAGTAGTTTGGTTAATTTGTTTTTCTTGCTTAGCAGGCCCACTTAATTGGGCTGCTTTTAGATTATTTTACTGTGCTGGACCTTTGTAATCTTTTTGAATTATGTTAATTAAATGTTCAAGATTGGTTTCCCCGTATGAGGGCAGTCTTCTTAATATTTTGATTTTTTGATGACAAATTTGCCATGTGTATGGCCAGGCAATGTTTTTGACTTCGGTGTAATTTTATTCGCAATGTTAATAGATTAACTTTACTTAGAATTCTCACATGATTAGCGTTTTTCTTGATCTATTCAAGGATTTTGGGTACTTTAATTTGTATTTGGAACAATGGACGTCGGTACTCTATCTGTTGCTTTACTATTCTACATACTGCTATTTCACTTTCTTATAGATGCCTCGGGCATATTTGGATGCTTTCTCAGATTGTCGATAATCTCCATGTGGACCGTTACTGGGTTTTATATCATGTCCCTGTATGTGACATGAGGTATTTTTCTATCATTTTCTGGGGTGGGACTTCCACTTTTCTGGATGGATATTTGGGTTCCAATCTTCAGATGTGAAAATGTAATGACTTCATGGACTGTTTTACTTCATATAATATATTCAAAATAGCATTTTTTCTCTTCTGAAAAAAAAAATGATTAATGTTTATCATTATGCCTTCAAAACTAGCGATGCGGGTCTATGTTGCTGGTTTATTGATATGGTCTGATGGTCTTTTTATATTTTGGACATATCACACTCCTCACATGATTAGCGTTTTTCTCTGTTCAAGGATTTTGGGTACTTTAATTTGTATTTGGAACAATGGACGTCGGTACTCTATCTGTTGCTTTACTATTCTACATACTGCTATTTCACTTTCCTATAGATGCCTCGGGCATATTTGGATGCTTTCTCAGATTGTCGATAATCTCCATGTGGACCGTTACTGGGTTTTATATCATGTCCCTGTATGTGACATGGGGTATTTTTCTATCATTGTATGGGGTGGGACTTCCACTTTTCTGGATGGATATTTGGGTTCCAATCTTCAGATGTGAAAATGTAATGACTTCATGGACTGTTTTACTTCATATAATATATTGAAAACAACGTTTTTTCTCTTGTGAAAAAAAAATGATTAATGTTTATCACTCTGCCTTCAAAACTAGCGATGCTGGTCTATGTTGCTGGTTTATTGATATGGTCTGATGGTCTTTTTATATTTTGGACATATCACACTCCTCACATGATTAGCGTTTTTCTTTGTTCAAGTATTTTGGGTACTTTAATTTGTATTTGGAACAATGGACGTCGGTACTCTATCTGTTGCTTTACTATTCTACATACTGCTATTTCACTTTCTTATAGATGCCTCGGGCATATTTGGATGCTTTCTCAGTTTGTCGATAATCTCCATGTGGACCGTTACTGGGTTTTATATCAAGTCCCTGTATGTGACATGGGGTATTTTTCTATCACTGTCTGGGGTGGGACTTCCACTTTTCTGGATGTATATTTGGGTTCCAATCTTGAGATGTGAAAATGTAATGATTTCATGGACTGTTTTACTTCATATAATATATTCAAAACAACGTTTTTTCTCTTGTGAAAAAAAAATGATTAATGTTTATCACTCTGCCTTCAAAACTAGCGATGCTGGTCTATGTTGCTGGTTTATTGATATGGTCTGATGGTCTTTTTATAATTTGGACATATCACACTCCTCACATGATTAGCGTTTTTCTCTGTTCAAGGATTTTGGGTACTTTAATTTGTATTTGGAACAATGGACGTCGGTACTCTATCTATTGTTTTAGTATTCTACATACTGCTATTTCACTTTCTTATAGATGCCTCGGGCATATTTGGATGCTTTCTTAGATTTGTCGATAATCTCCATGTGGACCGTTACTGGGTTTTATATCAAGTCCCTGTATGTGACATGGGGTATTTTTCTATCACTGTCTGGGGTGGGACTTCCACTTTTATGGATGGATATTTGGGTTCCAATCTTCGGATGTGAAAATGTAATGACTTCATGGACTGTTTTACTTCATATAATATATTCAAAACAACGTTTTTTCTCTTGTGAAAAAAAAATGATTAATGTTTATCAATCTGCCTTCAAAACTAGCGATGCTGGTCTATGTTGCTGGTTTATTGATATGGTATGATGGTCTTTTTATATTTTGGACATATCACACTCCTCACATGATTAGCGTTTTTCTCTGTTCAAGGATTTTGGGTACTTTAATTTGTATTTGGAACAATGGGCGTCGGTACTCTATCTGTTGCTTTACTATTCTACATACTGCTATTTCACTTTCTTATAGATGCCTCGGGCATATTTGGATGCTTTCTCGGATTGTCGATAATCTCCATGTGGACCGTTACTGGGTTTTATATCAAGTCCCTGTATGTGACATGGGGTATTTTTCTATCACTGTCTGGGGTGGGACTTCCACTTTTCCGGATGGATATTTGGGTTCCAATCTTCAGATGTGAAAATGTAATGACTTCATGGACTGTTTTACTTCATATAATATATTCAAAACAACGTTTTTTCTCTTGTGAAAAAAAAAAATGATTAATGTTTATCACTCTGCCTTCAAAACTAGCGATGCTGGTCTATGTTGCTGGTTTATTGATATGGTCTGATGGTATTTTTATATTTTGGACATATCACACTCCTCACATGATTAGCGTTTTTCTCTGTTGCGGGGTTTTGGGTACTTTAATTTGTATTTGGAACAATGGACGTCGGTACTCTATCTGTTGCTTTACTATTCTACATACTGCTATTTCACTTTCTTATAGATGCCTCGGGCATATTTGGATACTTTCTCAGATTGTCGATAATCTCCATGTGGACCGTTACTGGGTTTTATATCAAGTCGCTGTATGTGACATGGGGTATTTTTCTATCATTGTCTGGGGTGGGACTTCCACTTTTCTGGATGGATATTTGGGTTCCAATCTTCAGATGTGAAAATGTAATGACTTCATGAACTGTTTTACTTCATATAATATATTCAAAACATCGTTTCTCGTCTTTTAAAATTTCATTTTTTTTTTTTAAAATTGAACCCTCCGTCGGTCTACCGACGCCTTGTAGACGTCGGAACTGCGACAAACCAGAAACGTCGGAAGAGAGACAGTATAAAAACGTCGGACCACATTTCGTCGGAATTACGACAGCTTACAAATGTCGGAAGAACGACGTTCCAAACGTCGGACCACATTTCGTCGGAATTGCGACATCTTACAGACGTCGGAAGAGCGACGTCCAAAACGTCAGACCACGTTGCGTCGGAATTGCGATTGTTTACAAACGTCGGAAGAGCGACGTTCAAAACGTCGGACCACATTTCGTCAGAAGTGCGACAATTTACAAACGTCAGAGGCGCGACGGTTTGTGAGACGTCGGAAGAGTGACGCTTGTTCGGAAGCGACGGAAGAAGTGTTGATAGTGCGACACTTTTTACGAGCGTCGAAACTGTGACAACATGACAAACCACATTTTTTCCGCCCTCGAACTGTCGCTCTTGCAACGACTATGTGTCGGAATAGCGACGAATTGGCCGTCGGAATTTCCGCCAAATTTTCTAGTGCCACTTCGCTCAAAATATCCTCCTACTGGAGGTCTCTTACTGATCCTCTTCATCATCATCCTCATGGTCAACCCCACTTCTAAATTTTTGAGGCTTCCTCTTGAGAGCTAAATAAGGCTCCCTCTCAACCACAACATCTATAATCCATGTTTTTCTCCTCCAGGTTGTGTATGCATCTTACTCTAATGTGTAGAGGCTCTCAATCCTGACACCAAATTGTTTGAATTGACATGAATCAAGATGCTTGAGGTAGGCCTTCCCATTTGTTGGCTTGAGGGGTCTTGACCCAGGTTCGGCTTCAAGGTTTGCCAACAAACCCCTATAATACTGGCCCCTTCGGAAATGACCTACTGTGCAGGCCAAGGTCTCACCTGAAGTAGTATGGGAGAGTGCTGGAACCAGGTTTCCACACCCTGAGAGAGATAAATTTAATTGAAGGGGGTCCATCCAGATCGATTATACTAGTGCCCTATACCGAGGCTCTTTAATTGCATGCCAACGAAATATTTCTAGCAGAGCTTATAAATCATGCAATAGTAGATCAACTGAAGCAAAAAAATTTAAATCTAACCAAATCCATGCATTTATCGTCTTATATGTTATCGCATCCATGTGTGCCTCAACAATCATCAGTATGCAGTGAACATATATAAATAACATAGTGTGCATCCAATAATCACAACACAGAACACTTCATCATTCAGAAAAGGTATTTTTATTTATTAATGTTTAGATCCTGCTTACAGACTCTATCTACTATCCTGCACACACAGCCAGTGGGTCTTGCACAAAGCAGGACTTAGGGTCTCTGCGCACACAACCAGCAGGAGCCCTTACCTAGATAATTAACCAAAGATCCACAAGTTCGTATCTAGCTTAATTATTTCTTACCTCCTCTCTTCTAGACTCGACATATCCATATATTTATATCATGCTAGCCTGCACTATCCTATGGTTCCCAAACCGTGGTTTGTGGACCCTTGGTCTACCCTTTTGACCCATTACAATTCATTGGGGGTTTTGACCGACCCTAAACCCCCTGTGCTATACTAAATATTACAAGATATTACAAAACTAGACAAAATTGAGGCTAGGAAACCCTGTTCCAATGGTCCCCCAACACAACCTTGTGACTCGTCCCGAGTCACAGTGTCGGTGGTTTATTCATCCTGTCATTGAGCTGCTCCATCGCGACAGTAAGCAGGGGAAAAACGTGAAGGCTCTGTGTGGCGACAGTCTGCGCAATGTCTACTAGTTTCTGCAAGGTTGTTCCTTCCGTGGCAGCGGTGACAGTGTCTAGAGTCTGATTCAACTGTAGCACTGCCCCGTCTAAGTCCTACAATATATTGAGGGCTTCGTTCAACCAAGGGGGTTACTCGCTTCATCGAATGGGAAGCACAATTTTCCATGCTCCCGCTCCATCCCAACGGCTAGTTTTTTCCATTGCGCACAACACCTGCGCCAATATCGCACCAACCCGTACTTCCAATTTTGCGCATCATCCATGCACACCATCCCTACGTGTAGTGTCCATTATATAGCTACTCTGGCCATATAGTCATTTGATCGGCACCGAGGAGTCCAGATAGGGCTTCAATCAACTCCCATTAACATATCCTGGTAGAGGATCGCCGCGTAGTGTATCCAATCTGACCGCTTCACCTTTGGTAATTTCCTTTACCACATACAGACCTAACCAGTGCTATCAAAACTTCCCCGGGTGTTTCGCGAACTGGCTATCATATAGTAGGACCAATTCTCCCTTCAAAAAGACCTTCTGCCGAATATGTCGATCATGCCACGCTTTCTCCTGCTCCTTCTGAACCTATTGGTGGAATTGGGCTATGAACCGATCTTCTTCCAATGCTACCAGTTGTACCAGGCGTTCCTCCAGGATGTCAGGGTCCTCCATATTTGTGAAGGCCGAGATGCGCAAACTGGGCACGATGTATTCCATAGGCATACTGGCTTCCTTCCCGTAGACCATGCAGAAGGGAGTTTTTCCTGTGAGCTTCTTACACGTAGTTCTATAGGCCCAAAGCACAGAGGGGATGCACACGTCCCAATTGCTTCATTGTACATTACATACCTTGGTGAGTGCATGTTCCAAAATTTTATTGAATGCTTCTACGGTTCCATTCGCCTATGCATGATATGGGGTACTTTTGGCATGGTGGATTTGGAATTTTTTAATCAAAGCCTTAATTGTTTCGTTAATGAAATGCGTCCCTCTATCACTCATTAGGATCCTTGGGCACCCAAACTTGGTCAAGATATTTTCAAAGATAAAGTGTGCGGCCATGGCCACAGTGCAATCCTTGACAGCTTTAGCTTATGCCCACCTGGTAATGTAATCGATGGTCGTAATGATATATCGAGCACCTGTCTTCTTACCTAGGGTGTTAATGGGGCCTACAAAGTCGATGGCCCATTTTTAAAATGCCTGCAGGGCCATCTGGTGTTGCAGGGGAATCTCATCTCGGCGTGAGGGCTTCTTGATTTGTTGGCATGCATCGCAGGCCCGGCAATAAGTATGAGCATCCCTGTGTAGCGTGGGCCACAAGAGTCCGGCATGTAATATCTTTTGTGCAATTCTTTTACCCGCATAATGTCTTCCTCCAACTCCTCCATGGGCTTCGGCTAGGATAGCTGGTATTTCATGTTCAAGGACATACCTTCGCAATACCTCATCTGCCCCCAACTTGTAGAGATGTCCTACAATGATGGTGAAGTCGGCTACGCGAGTGACTAAATCCTTCTTTTGTGGCATCGAATAATCATCGGGGGCTTTACCTGTGGTCAAGAATTTGACAGTATTGGAAAATTGATCATCAATCACCTTGATAGCAAACAATTGCGCGTCAGGAAATCCATCATCCAAGTTAGTTGGTTATTCCCCATTCTCGATTCTAGAAAAATTATCCGACTCGACGTTGAACGTTCCTAGCTTCACAATAATTTCAAAATCATACTCCTGAAAAAGTAACAACCATCGACAGATTCCCCCCCCCCCCCCAACACAGGCTTGTTAACCAAGTATTTTAAGGCCGAAGTGAACATTTTGAAGTGCCCCCCGAGTAAATAGTGCCTATATTTTTGTAAGCCATATACTGTTGCTAGCCCCTCTCGCTCCATGGTAGAAGAGTTACGCTCCGCGCTTGACAACTTCCTGCTAGCGAAGTCCACCGGGTGATCTATATCCCTTTCTCCAGGATGTGCCAAGATAACTCCCAAGGCGATCCCTGATGCATCTACATGGACATGGAAGATCTTTGCCCAATCATGAAATATCAAGATAGGTGCAATCACCATCTTTTCTTTTATCAACTCAAAGCTCTTATGGCATTCGTCATCCTAGAAGAATGACACATCTTTTTTCAACATCTTTTCCCTATGAGCGGTGATCAAAGCGTACCCCTGTAGGAACTTTCTGTAGTAACCTGTGTGGCCGAGGATGGAGCGCACCTGTTTTTCCATGATTGGAACTACCAAGTTGATGATAATCGCAATCGTGGCCGGGTCAACCATCATCCCATACTAACATACCACGTGTCTTAACAGAATTTTGAATGGGACACAGAAGATGCACTTCTTGATATTTAGCGAGATTTGGTGTTTCATGCAGGCATCCAACATCATGCGCAGATTCAATACATGTTTCTTTACTAATCCGAACACTGTCCAATCATAAAAATAGATTTTGAGGAGCTTGTGCATGAATTACTTAAACACGGCTACAACAACACGTGAAAAGATGGCAGGGGCATTCTTTAATCCAAAGGGCATGACAGTGTATTGAAAGGAGCCCCACTCCATCGCAAAAGTTGTCTTGCTGCGATCTTCAGGTGCAACACGTATCTGATGGTATCCTGAGAATCCATTATTAAATGAATAAGCCTCCTAACCCCCTACGTTATCTAGGCTGCCATTGGAGAATGGTGTGGGGAATGGGTCGTGGACATAGGCGTCATTTAACTTTCGTAAGTCGACGCAGATCCTTATTTCTTCTTTAGTCTTCTTCTCCTGGAGTACCACGGGGCTTACCCAATCTGACTGTTCTACTCATTCAATGATACCTATGGCCACCATTTTCTTGATTTCCTCCTTAACTTTTTGCTTGTATTTTGGGTTTAGGCGATAGGGTCGTTGTTTGACTAGTCATGCATCTGGCTTAAACATAATCCTCATAACTCCCATATCTCTTATGATTCCTTTAAATTCAGAGAACTTGGTCGGGAATAGGTCATGATATTCAGTCAACATCTTAGCAACCTTTCCCACCATTTCATAATCCCATTAATCCCCAATCTTGGCCATCTTAGGCTGTTCTTCCGAACCAATATTTATTTCTTTTAGTTTCAGAGGTTTGGTGGCATCGATTGTTTGCAGCAAAAGATTTGCAACAACCTGTTCACCTTCCAACTCTTCGATCATAATATTCTGGGGATCTTCATCATTCGCTTCTATTGACATATTTATATAGTTTATGATATCTTGCAGCTGCGCATCCCAAGTTGGCGCATCACATTCTTGCTCAGGGCAAGCCTCACTGAAGACCAGAGTGTTTATATCCTGCAATTATTCATCAAGTTGCTTGGTACCTCCTGTTAGTCAAAACTTCCTTAAGAAGTCTTCAGCCATCGTACTTGAATGCTTGGTACGTTGATGTAGTTTTGTGTCCAAGTACCAGGAGGTGAGGATTGGTCCTAAGGTGTGAACAAATATGTAAACCCATTCATTCCTTGTATCCTCATTCCATACTTCTAGTGAGCGAGTTATGTTCCTGAGTAGATCTCCTTGCCCCAAGAAGAGTTCTATTGGTGGATCAGTTGGTATATGGAATCGACAGTTCAACATCCTTCGACATTCTCCCCAGTCCCAGAAATTTTCTTTATGAGTTTCCCACCAGCGCACAAGGGTTGCGCGCATGGCCAAGTTTAGGGCCCAAAATCATCGTTCTTTAGGAATGCTTGCCTCAATTGCTACAAGGAAATTTTCAACATTACCAGAGCCATCAAAGTTGGGTAGTTCTCTTACCTATGAGGAAATACATCAGAAGCTATTTGTGATTTTAAAACATTTTAGCACAGAAACGTCATGTAGTCAGTTTTTCTAGTTTTCGATCTCTTCGTCTAAGTTGGATAAACACTTATTATCTCTTTCCCAACATATCATGCCGTTAGCCAAAGGGTTGATCCAGACGTCATCCCGGGTGGTCAATTTGTATATGTGATCGACATCTTCTTCTTCCCGTATTGATTCAGTATACCGTTCTCCTTCCATAGGGTACAACGAGACTATTACCCTTGTGCCTTCATTCTCAAATATCATGCTTCTCCTCTTGATATTAATGATACCTCCCATGTCAATAACCCAATCCAGATCCAAGAGCACAGGGTAAGGGTCTGCGTCATCTATTATCTGGATTATCTCAAAATCTGCGAGGACCGTAACACCCGTAATATCTACCACTACCTTCGTAAGTCTTCCCAATGGGATAATATTCTGTTGATTAGCCATTCGTATTTGAATAGTCAAACATTCCAGTTTAGGTTCTCCCATTCGTTTCTAGGTCTACTTGGTAGGACGTTAGCATCCGAGCCTAAGTTAAGGATAACTTGGTCCATTTTGTACTGCCCAATATGTGCAGTAATGTGTATTTCTCGTCCCGTCTTTTTATTTTTATTTTTGTATATCTTATTCAAAGCTTTCACCTCGGGCTGTGAAGCAATTCTTTCTGCGCAGTTGTCTATTAGGTCTTGGATATTTTCTACAGCCTTCTGGTTGCGCAACAACTTCATACATGCTTGGAGGAAAGGTTAACTACTTCGTCTACTTTCGGATCTACCACTCCTTTTGCGGCAGGTGTTTCCTTTTTAGTCACCTCCTTTCGTGCTTCGATGAAGTTTTCTTTTTCCCTTTTCAGGTCTAAGCCTTCCGCTTTGTCCTTATCCTTCCAGATTAATGATTCGGTTTCCACCTTTTCCTCGGTTCCTCCCATGGAAATGTCATTGCACGTTATTACATAGATACATGGCCCATCGTCCCATGGTTGCGCCTTAACTCTTTGCAAATTCTACGTAGGTGTTCTTTGCTTTTCTTGCATTTTCACTATTAGCATCAGGTAGTCTTCAATGACATGATCAAAATACTGGAAATATCTACAAGACTGGCATGCTGGGTTCAGACAATCTCATGTGAAATGTCTGATATCTCCACAGTTGTAATAGATCAGTTGTCTGCGCCCCTGAACAACACTCCCCCCTCTTCCTCCTCCTCGTCCTCATGCGGGGGATCCCCCCCGTCCCGAAGGAGATAGTGGTAAAGAGGGGTCTACTTGTACTTGGTATAAATTTCCCCTATTTACCATAAGGTCAAGGTTCAGAAGTTTTTCTCATCATGACCTACATACGAGTAGAATCTGCACCACTGTTGTTTCAATTCTGGTACGTAAGCACCCAACCACAGGCAGTGATTCGTGTTGTGCCTTCCTGCTGTTACACAAAATTTTATCACAGTCCCTGCAATCCCTCATCCCGTACATTGGAGGACTATTCCCGTGACCTGTGAACAGTAAAATGTCCTGAAAAAAACTTGATGGCATCCTTTTAAGGGAAAGAATTCTACTGAAGAACATTTCCTCAGAAAATCACTAAAAACATATGTTTGGGCATTGGTGCGAGCAGCCAGTTCATCCCTCGTGCCAATGGGGAAATATACACTAGAGGTCGTGCCACTTGGCGCGTTGTCCCTGTGTTGTACCCGCACCAACCTGTTTTGGAATGTTTTTTAACAAATTGGAGGCAGAAGTTTCCTTTAACCACCTAGGGAATGACTCATTGCAAGTGGTTAAATTCGATAAACCACATATCTATACCTTTAGGAAATGGTTGATGGAACATTCTAAGAGGATAGGACTCCCCCCCACGATTATAGGGATCCTAACCTCTCCTTCTCCCTCTATAAAAGCCTGCCCTCTGTATTTGCAACCTAGCTGAACATTTGGGAAGAAAACTATAGCTGAGCGACTATTGAGAGCAGAGCCAAGGAGAACCCCGTAAAAAAGAGAGCCTTTCCTAAATTCTCCACAAGATTTGTGAGACACCCTACGCTGGAAGCCCTGCCAAAGGAAGAACGTGACGTCGGAACTCGGTTGTAATCTTTCTTTCATATTTAAATATATGCTCGACTATGTTATTGGTTCCATCATTGTATTGCTTGTTTGTGTAATGCAATTTGATTCAATATTTTCTGACTAATTGTTAGTTACATGTTTGAATTATTACATTGTATGTCGTCGCTTTTCTCTGCATATGTACAGGTGTCTGGACGCGATGAGCGAAAGGATTGTGATCTGTCGAGATAGGAACAGGAAGCAACACTTCTTCCTCGACAACAGCAACGTAGGACTTGAGGTAAGCTATCCATCATAGCTTTGTCTTTTGTAACTAGGAATCGATATTGTAGCATGTTTTGTTTTTTGCTAGACCCACTCTAGGGCTAGTGGGATCGCCTCTGTCTGCAGAGGGGATTAACCTCCACAATAAATTGGCGACTCTGATGGGGATCAGTGTGAGTTTGTCTTTCGTCCTTTAGGTCATCTTCTTGGTCTTTGCTTGCTTATATTTCTTTTATGATTATCTTTGCTGAGTCTAAGACCCCTGCTCAGCCCCAAAGGATCAATTTGGCCTCTATTTCTCCAAGATTTCCATCTTTCCAAGGTTGGCTTGATTGGCATGGGTTCTAGCCTGACAGTCGCGCCAGCTGGTGCTTGTTGCCAATTTATCACTCGCGCCATCCCCTGTCTGGCACGGATTACAACTGGACAATCGCGCCAATTCCTGTAGGTGCTAGGGTTTTCCCTATTTTGGAATTTTTGGTCCATCTTGGTGTCTCTGGGTGTTTTCTTAACTTGATTTGAATGCTTTGGGTTTGTTTTTGACTGATATTACCCCTTATCCTTCGGTTGTTTGCCCTTTTTTGTCAGTTTTTATTTTCAGCCCTAGGTTTTCTAGGTGCTTCAACCTGTTGAGCCTCCCGTGGGATTTTTGGGTCCTTGGTTTCCCAGTCAACTTAGTTTCTGCTTCTTTGCATTCAGCTTCTTGGATCCATTTGAGTGATTGTGTTAATTGAGTGATTGTCCTCTCTTTCGTTCAGTTTTACTCTTGTCACTCCAAGCCTAGATTACACAGCTTGTTTGGGTATCTTTTGAGATCTTTCTTTGATTTGAGGGATTTCATCATTGGTTTGAGTCTTGTTGTGCTTGTTTTGAGTTGAGTGAAATTGTTTTGTTTCAGCTCTCGCTTCACCATTCTCAAATTGGTGTTTTGATTTATTTTTCGTATCGTTTAGTGCAATTGCTCTGATATATTGAAAAATACACAAAAAAATCTTTTGAATTCTTGATTAGCATAGTGAAAATTGGAAAATCTTTCGCATTTCTAGCATTATATAATTCTAGGAAAGAGCTTTTTAGTTTCATTAGCTTGCATCAGATTCAGTAGTGGATGTTTTTGTATGTTCATATTATTGCTATCACTTGGAAGCTCTTAAATCTCTCGTAGATAGCCCTTCATTGAATGAAATGGTATTTTATGGCATGTAGCTTGCTTTTAGGGATTCGTGAGATTCAACATTCGGTAAGACCTTGGAATTGAAACATAAATAAAATATCAACTTAAAATTTATTCAATTAACCTAAGGCAACATTGAAACCTAACGAAATATTTAGTGGTCTAAATTAGAGATGTGTTCCGACATCTTTAAACCTAGCAGTTGTTGCTCGCCATATGGCTTCAGAAAATGATAGTACGGATTTGTGCTCCCCGTACCATCGAGTGTATAAAGAGAGACCCCTCTAGGTTGCAATCCTTTTATCCGTAGGAAGCCGAGTCTACCACCTTATAACCGTGATACACTGAACACAACATTCAGGGAGACTACCTACACGTACGTCAAGTCCTTGGTTGATTCTTCTTTCATTTGATAACCAAGGTGTATATGGCAGTTCACGAGAACCTGGTAAACCCTTTTACCTAGACTACCTACACAATCATTTTTGATCTTTACTGACTCCATAAATTTGAAAATATCATCGAGCACTTGTCCTTTCATGCTCGTTTCCAATCTGAAAGTGATACAGTCACCTTTTGCCTGTTTCTCGACTCTTAAAATATGAAACGGTGGAGTTTTGTTTCAATGTTGTAAAAATTAACTGCCCACAAAATATTCCTGGTTAAAGTTAGTTTCCTTATGGTGTTGTTGTAAATTTGTTTCTGATGGCAATGTATCCAAAGTTCACTAACCCAGGAATCCCTTCCGAAGGGAATCCTGGTCCTTTTCCTGCCTTTGGGAATGTTGGTGCTCCTTATATGGAAACGTTGTCCCTACCTGGTTTAACTATTGGATTGCCTGTATGGTTATTTTCGACCTCGGTGGTCCCGATTTTCCATCCACCGTACAACCATCTCCTCCACCTGAACAACATCATGTTGCTTCTAAGGTGGACCTCTCCCCTTCTTCGCCTATTTCTTCGTCCACCTCTTCTACTTCGCCTGGCGAAAGTTTGGACTCCAGTAACCAGGTGGCTAAGAATAAGAAGAAGAAGACAAATAAGAAGAAGTTAGATAAGCGAGAGGCAAATACTGCAGCTATTTTTCTTAAGAAGCTTTCCCTTGCAGAACCATCCACGCTTCCACGGAAAGTCAAATTCCCTTGCATGCTCTGCAAAGGTAACCATTTGCTTCAAGACTTCCCTGGTATTCCCAAGGTACTTGAAGCAAGGTCCGACGGCTACCTTCCATTGCCTTTTGCTTCTGGAAGTCATATTATTGGGACATCTTTGACTAGCTCCGATAAGGCTCATAAAAAACAGGGAAATATTACCAATTCCTATAAGTTGTGTGAAGGGCATCACCCCATTCACCTTTTTCTGTACATGGATGAAGCCAAAAGAGTGTTGGACAACCCTACTGTTTATGCACCCTACCTTCCAGCTGGTTACCAAAAGTTTTCCTCGAGTCCTTCGCTAGTTTATTCCACGATCGGTCAAGCACCATCCTTGCTCGATCCCGCTCCCCCAAAAATTCAAGTTTAGGAATCTATTCCTGACCAACCATTTGCCAAGGAATCAGTCGATCTGACCCCATCTATGGTGCATCAGGTCTTTTTAGTTGAGATTCGGTCTCATCCCCCCCATTTTCTTCTTGTTTCTTCAGATTCTTTGGACTTGGAGAAATATTCTTCCGTCCCTGTAGTCCAGGAAACTGCTCCTCCTACTCCCATGATGGATGTCTCAGAGTATGCTCCTCTTGCTTTGATAACACCAGGGGACAACCATCTCAGTTTGATGGTATCCCCCCCAAGTATTTTGGTTGCTTCCTTTGATTGGAGTCGATTTTCCGGATACCGCCTTCCGTCTTATGTGCCTTTCGAGATAACGGTACAAACCTTTGATCTGGTCGTACGCAACACTATAATAGATGAAGGCGCGTCTTTTAGTATTCTATCTTCCACTAATTGGAAAGCTTTTTGTTCTCCACTACTTATGCCTGTTACCCATAATCTTTTGGCTTTTAATAGAGGAACCAGTCAACCGTTAGGGATCCTTCCTAAGTTTCCTGTTACTTTGGGAAGGAAAACCGTCCATATCGACGTGATGGTTGTTCCGAGCCCCTTAGATTTCAATTTACTCTTGGGCCATGACTATACTTATGTCATGGGAGAAATTTTCTCTTCCCTCTTTCGTGTGATCTACTTTCTGCACAAAGGTCGAATCGTGACCATTGATCAGCTTTTATTCTTTGGTCCTAGCATGACATTTGGTCCACCATCATCCCTTCCAAGTCTTTATCCGCCGGTTGTATACTCCCTGCCATAGGTTAATTATGTGGCTACCTATCCCGTGCCAGAAATCAGTGATACTGCCATTTTGCATAGTGTGTTGGGGGCATTGGGTCCTAATTTCCAAGATGTTGTTCTCCCATCCGGTGCGGAACTCTTGGAGGCCATGACTTCTTATTCATCATGATTAACTGTCTTCGGAGCAGGGTTATTTTCTTGTGTCAAGCTCCTTAAAAAATGAAACAAGAATTTTTGAGAATGGTTCGTCTTCTATGTCAACCTCGTTAAAAAATGAATTAGCTCCTGAGGATAGTTCTTTTAATGTGTCAACCTCGTTAAAATAATGAAACACGTTCCTGTTCAATTCGAGTCTTTGATAAGATCTCGTAAAATCACAGTTGAATCTTTCTCAGATCTCGTGCTTTGAACCATCACTCCATATTCCTTTCATATGGAATGAATATTGGGGGGCATGTACCTCAAATTGAGTCACCATGCTGGGGGCATGCTTAATTTTTCAAGAATAGTTTGTTTCTATTTCAAGCTTGTGTACAAATGAAACCGGTTTCAAGCATAGTTTATCTTTGTTTCAAGCTTGTGTAAAAATGAAACCATTCCCATTTTACCTTTTGTGATTTCCATTTTATCATCTTGTTTTTCCAGATGAGCCTTGGTTTTCTCCACAGGGGCTTCATTGGGGGAGAAATACTATACCACGTGGGTTCATATTGGGGGATATATATTGACAAAAATTTGACTTAATATATTGGGGGATATATAGGGGGTAAAGGGTTTTTATATTGGTGGGTATAAAAAATGGAGCTCAAAGTTAATGAAAAATTATAAAGGGGTATAAATAATGTTAATGAAATAGTGGATACCTACAATATCTAGTGATAGTAGGGGTATTTTAAATTTGGGAGGTGTATTGGGTTCATATTGGTAGGGGGTTAAATAATGTGATTTTTAGATGTATTTTCCAATATGTAGTAAAATTAGGGGTATTGTTTAGTATGATATGAACGCAGGCGATATGAAAAAGGTTCATTGAGTGAAGCCCCTGTGGTTTTCTCACTCTATTGTCACTATCTGCTTGGCCGATCATATGCCTTCACTTGGTTGTTTCACCCATTCCTGAGGAACCACTGCAATGAGTGGTCTTATTAGCCAGCCTCTTGACCTTTATCTTGTTATGAGAAGTTCCACCATTACCGGAACCAGTTCCTACCCTTTATACCACTCGTTCCTCCAGGAGGAGTCACCTTTCAGCTCTTTTCTGACTCTCTAAAACTAAAAAGATTTCCGAGTCGCTTATTGTTTTGAGCTCGTTAAATTGGCTGTGAAGTGATATCTACCCAATATACGTTTACCCATTTTTCGGGTTGGGATAGATTATTTACGAAAAATGAATACCCTAGCCTATCGCGACTAGGAGGTTCTCTCAGACACAGTTTTCTACCTTTTCGGATCTATGAGACTACCTACGAAAAGGGACTGCTGGAGTTTTCTTTTCTGCATAATTTTCAAACTCTCTAAATATGAAAATATGCTGAGTTCTTCCTTTGTCAGACTCGTTAAAAACTGATGACATCGGACTTTGTCGTCATGATGTTACTCGAGTTCCTCCTTCCTAGGGCTCGTTAAATGTACTAGGTTGGATTTGTCTGAAGGACAAACTTACATCACAAGCACATGCTATCCCTTTCAAGCTTGTTTTCAAAAATAATTGGGGTACTCACCAGAAATGGTGGGGGAAAATGGAACCAATATTGTAGTTGTGTTGGCAGTATGTCGCTCTTGAACATGGCACTTGTCTGCATTCGTGTCGGGTTGGGGACATCTCATCTCGTTATCTACTTGCTTCCATGGGTTTGGGTAATCTCTTTTGACCGCTCATCCGCTCTTTGCCACGTCACCATGACCTAAGATCCTTTGATGTCAAATACTACCAAATCCAGTGTCGTGCCGCCGATATGTTCAAGAGAAGTTTGCCTCTGAAGTTTTCAACCTCCCTCTGATTCTCTATTAGTCTTGATTCATAAACATCATATCCCTCTGTCTCGTGTCGATGATGTGGGAAACATTATGGCCCACCTTCGATCAAGGTCCCTTTCTGTCAACTCTAGCTCATTATCTAGGAATTTGATCTAGAGAATCCCTTCAGGTACCTTGGAGCCTGCATGCCTCAATGGCAGGTTCTTCGCACTCAATGTAAGGTCCACATCATTGGCCTTCGATCGATTGACTCTGCGGGTGTTCGACGTCAGATCACTATTCACATGCCATGGATAATACCTTTTGTACCTTGAGAACCATTGTCATTATTGGTGGTTTCTCTCGCGTCTGTTAACAAATTTCATCATTGGCTGGTAATCAGACGATGTTCTTGAATGTTTGACTTCAGCTCACATATTCACATGCTCAAACTTGTACTTTGTTCGGGTCGAGATGGAGCGCAAGACCCTGGATTTTGTCTAATGAAATCCAGGCTACGGGTTCTTTGTGGATTATTATAACTTATTACATGACTCTTTGGATTGGATGGCTGCGACCGTACCTGAGTCTATTTATTGATCCCTACTGCTAGATGGTTGTGTCCATACCTCAAATCTCATTATTTATGTACTCTTTTATGGATGGATGTGCCCATACCACATGTCATGTATCAGATATATCATTTGTATTTGTACTCGCAGGTCTTTAGACGACAGTGTTTTCAGTTGAACGCATTCTCATAAAGAATTTCACCCCTCCCTCTCTCTCTGAAATCATGCTTTAGGGGGCATCTGTTACACAACATTTTGTCACCGTCCCAACAATCCCTCATCTCGTACATTGGAGGACTATTCCCGTGACCTGTGAATAGTAAAATGTCCTGAAAACACCTTGATGGCATCCTTCTACATAAGGGAAAGAATTCTCCTGAAGAAAATTTCCTCAGAAAATCACTAAAAACATATGTTTGGGCATTGGCGCGAGTAGCCAGTTCATCCCTCATGCTAATGGGGAAAATATACACTAGAGGTCACACCACCTGGCGCTCTGTCCCTGTGTTGTACCCACACCAACCTATTTTGGAATGTTTTTTAACAAATTGGAGGCGAAAGTTTCCTTTAACCACCTCGAGAATTACTCATTGTAAGAGGTTAAATTCGATAAACCACGAATCTCTACCTTTAGGAAATGGTTGATGGAACATTCTAAGAGGATAGGACTCCCCCCCACAATTATAGGGATCCTAACCTCTCCTTCTCCCTCTATAAAAGTCTGCCCTCTCTATTTGCAACCTAGTTGAACATTTGGGAAGAAAACTATAGTTGAGCGACTATTGAGAGCAGAGCCAAGGAGAACCTCGTAAAAGAGAAAGCCTTGTCTAAATTCCCAACAAGCTTTGTGAGACACACTTCGCTGGAAGCCCTGCCGAAGGAAGAACGTGATCTCAGAACTCGGTTGTAATCTTTCTTTCATATTTTAATATATGCTCGACTATCTTATTGGTTCCATCATTGTATTTCTTTTTTGTGTAATGCAATTTGATTCAATATTTTCCGACTGATTGATAGTTACATGTTTGAATTATTACGTTGTATGTCGTCGCTTTTCTCTGCATATGTATAGGTGCCCGGGCGCGGTGAGCGAAAGGATTGTGATCTATCGAGCTAGGAACGGGAAGCAGCACTTCTTCCTCGACAACAGCAAAGTAGGACTTGAGGTAAGTTATCCATCGTAGATTTGTCTTTTGTAACTAGGAATCGATATCTTAGCGTTCGCCTCTGTCTGCAGAGGGGATTACCTCCACAACACCTGCCACCCGACAATCAACACACCATAGCATAGGACTGCTAGGGCCAGTCGTTTCCCTGGGTCGCAGAGGGCTTGGACCCCCATCCTGCATGTAGTCTGATAACAATGGACATTAATCCTTAGTGTGACCTAGTCCCTTACAGTGTATGCACCAAACTTCTGGGCTAGATTCCTTACCGTGGTCGTTTCACAAGCTCTGAATTTCTAAGGGCATTGCCTCCAATTGGTTCTGGATTTGGAGAGCTGCGAACTACGTATCATCCCTTGGTGCAACTTCTAACTTCATGGCTATTTCCAGCGCTTCCTCTTGAGAGCCAATCTGTTGCTGTCCCATGGGCCCACGCAAGTGTGGTAGTAGCATAACGATGAAACACTCTTTATGTTGCTTATATTCATATACAAACCCCCCATCACTGATCACCTTCTTTAACTGTTGGTTAGCCTCCCAGATAGACTCTGTAGGTCCTTGCTTAAATTCCTTTAGTTTGACTACACATTGAGTGTATGACTTAGGCTTTCAAAATTGTTGCTTCACGATATTCTTGATATCTTGTATGGATGTATGCGCGTGTTGACCAATGTATCCCATGAACCAATCCAGTGCCCTTCCTTCGAAAGCTATGGATAGTTTCGCCCATTTGATAGCATCATTTTTCACATTTTGCATGGTCCATACAAATTCGGTTACAAACCATAATCAATCCATGTCCTCATCCCCTAGGCCCTTGAAAGTAGGCAGCTTTATGTGCGTAGCCATGTCGTCTTCTGATGATGGTGGGGGAGGCGTAGGATAGTTTTTACCCTTGTGGGGATTTGATGCAGGTGTGGCCAGGGGGCCGGTTCCCCCTTGCGCAACCCTTTCTTGGTTATGATCAGATGACTCCCTCAAGGGACTATATACCAATCTATCTCCTTCCTGATTAACTTGATAGTATTTACCACTTCGTGTTGTGCTCCCACTTTGGTCGTAGGTCATTCACTCGGTGTGGCCACACAAGACACCTTTTTCGCTCAATAGCATCTTAATCAACAACGAAATTTTTTTTAGGAACTTACCTCTAATCCTTTGAAGAACCTTCGTTCTGCTTTTGAATATGACCCAAACTGATCAACAACAAATTCCATCATGAATCCACCCAATATACTGTCAACCCAATTATCCACAGTCCTGGTAATATTATAATCAGTTTTTTCCAATTGTCAGACCAACTCAAGGGTCCGCTATGTGACTTGATCGTCCTTCCAACAAGTCAGAAATTCCACCAGTCGAGCTAACCACTCTTGCAACTCATGTGCGAAGGATAAAAAGAATATTTCGTGCACTTCCGTAAAAATATACATATTCTTCCACTCTTCTATGGAAAAAATTTCACTCCTATTTTCTTTTAGGTCAAATTCCTGAATCTTTTTTTCAAACCAATCTTCTAACTCAAGTTTTAATGGCTGCCAATGACCCCGTGGAATTACCTGATGTCTCTCTCAAAATTCTCCTGGTCCCAGCAACGAAACCATTTGTTGGCTTGAGAGGTCCTGACCCAGGTTTGGTTTCAAGGTTTGCCAACAAACCTCTATACTACTGTATATTTTGGTAATAACCTGTTGTGCAGGCCAAGGTATCACCGGAAGTAGTGTGGGAGGGTGATAGAACCAGGTTTCCGCACCCTGAGAGAGAGAGAGAGAAATTTAATTGAAGGGGGTATGTCCATATCGATCAGACCAGTGCCCTATATTGAGGCACTTTAACTGTGCGCCAACAGAATATTTCTAGCAGAGCTTATAAATCATGCAATAGTAGATCAATTGAATCAACAACATTTAAATCTAACCAGATCTATGCATTTATCATCTTATATACTATCGCATCCACATGCACCTCGACAATCATCAGTATGCAATGAATAGATATAAATAACACAGTGCACATCCAATAATCACAACACATAATGCTTCATCATTCAGAAAAGGTATTTTTATTCATTAATGTTCAGATCCTGCTTACAAACTCTATCTACTAGCCCGCACACACAACCAGCGGGGTCCGCACACAGCAGGACTTAGGGTGTCTGCGCACACAGCCAGCAAGAGCACTTACCCAGAAAATCGACCAAATATCCACAAGTTCGTATCTAGCTTAATTATTTCTTACCTCCTCTCTTCTAGACTCGACATATCCATCTATTTATATCATGCTAGCCTGCGCTATCCTATGGTCCGCAAATCGTGGTTTGCGGACCCTTGGTCTACCCTTTTGACCCATTACAATTCATTGGGGGTTTTAACCCACCCCAAATCCCCTATGATAGACTAAATACTACAAGATATTACAAAACTGGACAAAATTGAGGCTAGGAAACCTTGTTCCAATGCCATCTTTGAAGAATAATTCATACCCATTGTCTTCAATGCTCAATTTCTTCATAAGTTCAAGTTTATTTTCTTCACTTCTATTTCTAAATAACTCATTGAGTGTTCTACTTAGAAAAGGGAGTCTATTTACCATGTAGTTTCAAGACCATGTGGTCTATCAAACCCTCTAGGATGATCCTTGTGTCTCTTACTACAGTCTTCTTCCAATCTGCTATATCTTTAGCATAATATGTTGGAGGCTTCAAGATATCATGATCTATGAATTCCTTCAGTTGATTATCTTCCAACACTGCATCCATCCTATACTTCCAAGAAATATAGTTCAAACTTCGCTCAAGGGCATATTCGAGTCTCAATTCATAGAAGGACATCCTGCTAGCTCTGAATAATTATTCTGCAAATTCGATTCACCTGTAAGGACAAATTCAAATTATTCTCTTTTATTGTGTTTTTAGCTTTGATACGATGTAGAAATTCCTTCTAGATTCAAACTGCTAATTGTAATTTACTAAAACAATAGATTTGAATTCACTCTACCTATTTGCAGAAACAATTAAACGAACGCGAAATCACAAATCATACAAGAGAAATAATTCAATTAACACATTACACGATGATTTTTTGGGAAATTCATAACTAAAAACCCCTCCTATATGTATATTTCATAGTCATAAAAAAAAATATATGAGAAGATTACAATGATTTTCTGAAGCCTGAGCAACCTCTGCACTATCTCTATTCATCTCACTTCTTCCGAGACCAACTCTGGCCAAAACTTATCCAAATCCCTAGCCTTCTAAGCTCCTACTTCTTTGTGTTTTTCGATGAGGAACTAGACCCATATTTAATAGGAATTTTACTCCATTGGATTGTGTAGTTCCTTTAGGCTCTTCCTATGACTGCATGCACCATTTGTACAACCCAAATAATTATACAACTAGTTGATCACTGAGTACACACCTCACTACTATATCTCCCACTAGTTCCTCCAATAATTGGAACTAGTTTCAATTTAACTGAATTAAATTATTACAACTCAAATTAAAATCAACCTCGGCTCCTAAAATTTAGGAGATACTCTATGTGACTCAAGTTAGGCCCTCAAATTGAATTAACGGGAAAATTAAATCAGGATTTTCTTGTTTCCATTTTCAACAATGGGTGTCGCGTACTGGGCACGCCAAGGCGCCTGACTCCCATGGGGCCGTCACATGCTGGGCATGTCAGGGAGCCCGCCCGGTAGGGGTGCCCGTGTGACAAGTTGGTGGATCGACTCGACTTGGAAAGGGGCACTTGTGCGACAAGTTGGTGGGTCGGACCGACTTGGAAAGGGACGCCCGCACAAATTAATTAATGTTGACCCATGACTGCCCATGAATAGAGTTCCCAAAAGGGGGTATCTTAATGATTTTTAGAAAATTAAATAAATAATGTTTCGATGTTAAAATTTGGTTTATAATTTATTTATCATGCAACACAGAAATAATAAATCATAATATGGTAACTTATTATATATGTGTGAATTTTTTTATTTTAATACAGTCAGTGGAGAGTGGGATGCATTACATGTATACATTACCAACAATGTTAATTGGATGAAGGTATGGATTGAACGATGTAAAAAAGCTAATAGCAACAGGTTATCATGGCATGATGTGTCTGCATTGATCAAAGAAGCTCAATGCAGTGGAGATACAAATATTACACAGAGGGAAATTGATTTAGCATATGGTTTAAAATATTATCAGCCAATCATATTCACCCATACTAAGTTTTTTTACAATTATATTGATGCATATGGCATGTTTTTTTTCTTCATTTTATTAATTTTCAAGTATAAATATGCATGCTTATCAATTGACAATGCATTTTTTTAATGTGATTGACGTATTAGAATTGAAACAACACAAAAATGTGTTGCAATGGACACAAATTTCGCATCAAAAGGTTGGATGAAAAGATGAAAACTTATGATAGAGGGATAACAACAGTATTTAAAGTTATCAATGTTTCCTCTAGAGGTGACACATCCAGAACTCTCTGAGAATCGATACTATGAGTATCTTCATGATATAATTGAGTGCGACTTTAAAACCTTCAAAATATTTGTGTTCGATGTCAAATGGTTTAGGCTATCAATCCATGAATGTGACCCTAATAGAACTGTTATTGAGCATGCTCAAATATTTACCATGGTTGATACAAGGAATCCTAAGCCAGGATCAGAGCGTATGTTCTTCGAAGCCAATTTGAATAGGTATTTTATGTAGACGTTTTAGGTAAAGAGGGTTGGTCGTATGTTGTTAGATATGATCCCAGAGGAAGGCCCGTAAAGTATAATGTAGTGGAAGAATTTGAAAATGAAGAAGAAGACGTTGTAGAGGAGTAGGGTTTTCACGTAGTGTCAGGTAGAGATTTAGAAGAAGTTTAAGGAATATATGTTAATCAAGACAATGTTAATTTGGATGAACTAGATGATATTGATGTTGTGTCAGACAAAGAACTTGAAGAAGTTGAACCAAATGTAGAAGAGCATGTTATAGATGATGATCATGATGATGTTGATATGGTGAATCATTTGTACATGAATTCCAAAATGGATGATATAGATGATGATACGTATGAGGAATAATATTAATGATATCAAAATGTTTAAAAGTACGAGGTGTGTATTTATATGTTTTTAGTTGGTTTTTTCCTCTTTCCTCCACCTTAAATTTTTGTTTTCCTAGTTTTTATGTTTGAATGTTACTATCTTTATTTCAAATATATTATCGTAGATAGATTATATATGGGTAATTGAGAGTGATTTGACAGGGGGGGGGGGGAGTTGCCCATGTTAGCTTCCACCTTCATGTGGTTGGCCTTGTTAATTAGAGAATATACTATTCTTGAAACAAATAAAATCTCATTTATGTTTATACCATAATTTCCAATCTTCACTTTAATGGTTCATTAAGCAGACGTACCAGACGAGTTGGGTGATAGGTGAGCCATGAAACACAAAAGTCAGGAAGACTGTGAAGTAAGGGCGGCTCATGGATACCCATGAATTGAATTCCCATGAGGGTGTCTCATAATGATTTTTAGAAAATTAGCTAAATTAATGTTTAGGTGTTAAAATTTGGTTTATAATTGATTCATTATGCAGTATGGACATACTAATAAATGATAATATTTTGTTGTCATTGATGAGTTAACGATTTCTGTTAAATAATTTTAATAGAATGGCGAACGCACGTGCCCTAGATACACCCGCACAAAGGCGGAGCACCCGGGCGCCCCTGGGAGTGTCCCAAGTTGAGCACGCCGAGACGTCCACCTAGTAGGGGCGCCCATGCAATGAGCTGGTTGGTCGAACCGACTTGGAAATGGGTGCCCGCATAAAAGAAGTACGATTGGCCCATGAATTCCCATGAATAAATTACCCACTAACGAGTCTCATAATTATTTTTAGAAAATTGACTAAAGTAATGTTTGGGCACAGGGGCTTCACTTAATGAACCTCTAAAATATCACGCGTGATCATAAAATATTAAGAAATACCATTAATTTGAGAACATATTGGAAAATACCTCTAAAAATCACATTATTTAACCCCCTACCAATATAAATCCAATATAGCTTCCTAATTTAAAAAGTACCTACTTTCACTATTTATTGTAGGTATCCATTTTTTCATTAAATTTTTTTATACCCGTTTATATTTTTTCATTAAATTTGAGCTCCATTTTTTTATACCTGCCAATATAAAGACCCTTTACCCCCTATATATCCCCCAATATATTATGTCATTTTTTCCTCATTATTTATACCCTAATATGAACCCACGTGCTATGGTATTGCTCTTGCAGTGAAGCCCCTGTGTGTTTGGGTGTTAAAATTCGGTTTATAATTGATCTATTATGCAATAAGGTACTAAAAATTATAATATTTTATTGTCATTGATGAGCGAACGAAGGCAGGGTGCCCATGGGAGCGTCTAGTGTTAGGCACGCCAGGGCGCCTAGCACCCATGGGGGTGTTGCATTCTAGGCATGCCAGGGCGCCCAACGCCCATGGGGGTGTCGCATGTTGGGCACGCTAGGGCACCCTACGCACATGGGGGTGTCACATGCTCGGCACGCTAGGGGGCCCACTCGGTAGGGGTGCCCATGCGATTACTTGGTGGGCCGGTCCAACTTGGAAAGGGGTGCCCACACAAAAGAAGTAATGTCGGCCCATGACTTCTCTTGAACAAATTTCCCACAAGGGGGTTTCATAATCATTTTATAAAATTAAGTGAATTAATGTTTCGGTGTTAAAAGTTGGTATATGTATCTGTTATGCTCTTGGTGTCAAGCTTATTTTCACTTATTGCGGGCCTACCTCTAAATACAAATCCACCACTCAATAGTTACCAATTAGTTTAAATTATTCTTTAATTAATTAACACCACACAGACTGACCTATGGGAAGGGCCAATGTTGAAATTTTTTCAGTTTGTGCTTTTATGAATTGAAATTTGACATGGTTATTGTAGATACATGCATTGGAATTTTGGGAGGGTTTGAAGAATCAGATAGGAATATGGGACGGATTAGAAAAGTGTATAAGCTAGTAATATGTTTTGAATTATTATTATTGCCCTAGCCCAAGCCCACCTCCAAACTGTAAGAGAAAATCATGCCTCCACCATTTCCCTAGCTTGAGATCAGCTATGCTCACCTCTGAGCTGCAAGAGAAAACATATAATAGATAGTACTGTGAGGAGGCCTAGAGTTTTTTGGAAAAAAATGTTTGATAGAGTCCCACCCATAGACATCAACACCTATTGGACCTAGAGTTTTCTGGAAAAAAATGTTTGGTAGAGTCCCACCCATAGACGTCAACACCTATTGGACATTGTATTTTATTCCAATATCTTTGAAACATTGAAGAGGTACTTGTCGCGCGTGCTTCTAGTGTCATGACTTCCCTGCCCTGGGTATGTATTGTAGCTCTGTCATTTGAAACCCTTCACTATCGGTTCACAATACTAATTTTAACTAAGTTTTATGATAATTTTTTTTGGTGGGTTGATATGTGTATGTGAAACTCACTATGCAGATAAGATTTTATAGTTTTTATAATTTTTACTATTACTTATGGTGATTGTGTGGAAGTATTTCCCCTTTCTAGTGTTAAAACTACACACATATTGTTAATAATAATTAAAGTAATATTTAATGTAATAATATAATAGAGAGAAAAGAGTTGAACTTATGTCCACATTTGTGTAATTAGGGTTCTCAAAGGCTATATTACTCCATAACTTAAATCATACTTGTTTTCCTTTTAATTTGAATATTGGTTGATTTTTTAATCATTTATAATTGTTCATATTACATATTTAATACAAAATAATAATGGGTCAAGTGATAAATATGTGCAACATTTAATCATTGACCTCATGTGTATCACTTGAAGATGATATTTAAAATGTTCCTTATATCTTAGTGAGGTAAGAAATGCATGGACCTAGTCAAAATCAACCAACTGTTGAGCCCTATAATTGAAACAAGAATGTTGAAAATCCCAAGGCTACCAAATTAAATTATTAACCAGGGGTTCGTACAAACTTAAGAGGTGTCGAAAATATATGTGAAGCATTCAATGCGTCCTTCTTTCGTTGATCTGATGCAATGAATTGAATGCCATGAAATCCAAGCCTAAACTAATTTCAAAAATGGAAATGTTACTCTATTTACATAAATGAAACATATTTAATTTTGAAGAGAGTAAATCCTAGTTAATTTTGTAGAAAGGAAAGGTTGTTCTACTTTGTATGAATGTAAATTTTAATCCTATTTGTATAAATGTAAACATTAAACTAATTACAGAGTGTAATGGTACATAAAAAGGAAGACTAGTCTATGCAATAGAAATAAAAATGTTGGAAATGGAAATCATATCTTAAGATGTATGACAAAAAATGAAATCATTACTCAATTACTGAATTCAAGATATATTTTTTCAATAGAGTTCAAAAGGTTCTTCATAAAGTAATCATGAAAATCATCATTATGCTCTTAAAGTCATGAATTTTTCCACTAATCCAAACTGCAGACGTGAATTGCAATGGAGAATAAGAAAGGCTTAAGAGGTTTATTGGTATTACTAAATCACATATTCAAAGCCTAGGGGTCATGATTCAAGCCTAAGAGAAAAAAACCAAGATTTTGGAGCAAATATGGTCAAGTTTACATGTGCTACAGGAGTGTTATAGACGGCCATGTTTTTCTACTGAGCGAGATAACTTGCCGAATTCTCAAGTTAATCAAATGAAAATGAGATGGGAATTTTTTTTTTATTAAGTAGGATTTCCTAGGAATCCATTCCAAGTGGAGTCACTCCAAAATACCTCTGTTAACACATGCTAAAAAAATAGCAGAAAATTACTTACTCTAAAAATCAGAAATTCAAGAAGTAGTGAGCTAGTTATCGTACCAAATTCCTAACCTAATCAAGTGAAAATGATATTGTGTATTTTTTTTATGACCCAATACAAGTGGAATCAACTCAAATTAAGCTCATTAACACATTCTAAAAAATAGCATAAAAATATTACTATTTTTCTATAAGGGACTTCTAGAAATTCTATATTTGTGAACTAGTAAACGAATCCAAGTAGCCTAATGATGAACATGAATTTTAAAGTTGTTCTAAGGATTCATCATGCTTGTGAATCTGTAAATAACCTAAAAAATATCTCACTTCAATCATTTAACTAATATGACCTACAACAAAATAAATATGAATAGTAAATTCAAAAATAAGAGATGCAAGTGAAAAAGACATTTAAAGGAAATAAAGAAATTGTAAAATAGGGTTTTGAGGCTCCTAGGATGGAAAAAAGCAAGGAAACTCAGAGTCCTATGAAAGAAACCAATATTTATAAGCTAAAAATGGCACCAAACTTCATTATTTTAATCAATCAAAGTACATCCCTATTAGAAATGAAAGTGGAGTTGTTAAATAACAAGTTTTCTCCACAAGAAGACTAATAAATACATGCCCCTAGAGGCCAATTCGAATTCGTAGTTATAAAAATTGATGAGGAAGCATTATCCTTGAAAGTAAGAAGCTTTCCACTCCAAAATCTCTCAAATAGTGGATCTGGTTCCGACCATTAGGAATCTGCATTAAATGACAGGGAGCACATTCCTGGATTTTCTTAATCATTGGAGCTCCCGAATTTGTGCAATAATTTCATGATATCTTGTTCATTTATTATCCAATATTGGTCCTCATGTAGCAGGTAGAAATTCCCTAAATTATCTCATCCTCTAAATCTTTATAATCTGCCCAATATTCTCACAATATTCTAAAAAAATAAATAATATTAGGCACAAACTTTAAACCTTCCTAATGAACATATTAAATATAAAAATATGTCATATAATGAAAAAATAGAGGTTTAATGTGCTAAAGGATGGTCAAATGTTCCTTAGTTTATGTCTAATTTGGAGGCCCATTATACCCCCTACTGAAAGTGTTGCTCAAGGCTCTAAGCAACTTAGTGACCTATATGTGCCTCATTCATGGCTGTGGTGGCCTTCTCAATATCCAAAGCTACCTCAGAAGGAATTTTGACACACATTTTCTTGCTCCATCCTCTTCCTCTTCTTCTCCATATTCTTCTTCTATAGACTCATCCTTTTCTCCAAGTTATAATCAGGCTTATGCTTGTGTCTTAAGAAAAGACTCCTTGTCTATGTCTATAATTTTTTCCCATGATACAATTTTTTGAACATTATCCACAAAATATATGATAATTGACATCCTTGATGAGTATGTGGACTCTCTTCAGTTGAAACCACCCCCCCCATGATTTCATCGCTATTTTCCAAAGTTTGGCAAACCAATAATCCCCATCTACTACATGTGTAAAAGAGCAATTTTTTCCATATTGGTTAGAGGAAGGAAAACTTCATATTAAACTAAAAAATAATTCCATTTCCTTTTTAATCTTTCTTAAACTCAAAATAAACATTCCCATTCAATTTTTTTATTATCAAACTGCTTTTAGAATTTTACTACAAAATGCATTGTTGAAGGAATGAGAGGTTTTGCAGTTTTCTTGCCGACAAATGGCAGAGAAAAATGTATACTTACCCTTCGCTTAGATGTTCCTCTTAAAATCTAGGGTTTTGGTGACAAATTTACTTAAAATTAGGCTTTTTTCAGCTCTTTGAACTTTCCTGTAGCTCTTTGTCTTCTCTTGTAGCAAATATTTCCCTTCTTGTAGCAGCTTTGTTTCTCGTGTAGCAGTGGTTTCCAGTCATATAACACCTACAAACTAAGCTTGTAGCTATTTTGTAGAACCCTAGGGGACCCCTAGTCAATGCTATCTTGACTCTTGATGTCTTAGTGGGCCTCTCTTACTATTTTAGGAAATAAATTCTTGGTACAAATGAGATTCAGGCTTGTCCTTTTATTCTTCTTGTGGTAGTGGGCTTAGTGTGTTGGGTGAGCTAGCCCAGTCCTCGTAATTATCAACCTCATTTTTTTTAATTTTACATGTTGCATGAGTGAGGGAGTTAGTTTCACTTAACTGTTCGAGGGTGGCTGAGATTTTTGGACTCCTTCAACCTACAAAACTTTCTCTCTTGTGCATTGACAACAAATTTCTAACCATAATATGCTCAAGAGAAGAGGTGGAGAATAATGCATACATGTGCCTACCTAATGTATATGGTTTCCTTGATGTATGTTGGTTACTTCAAAAATGGTGGTTGATATGCTGATTATTTGGAGGTGCCATTTTCCATGCTAGCTGCTTCATGCTCTGGCCATGCTTTGAAAAAAAAATGTATATTTTTTTTATAGGTGTCTGATTGAGCGAAATTTGTTGATGCAATTTCTTCAAATGGTGGATCAATATGCTATTAATAGAGATGAATAGTGACCCTATAGTAGCTCCTCAAGAGTTGTGTGGCTTCCCAAGAACACAAAGATGGTCCTTAAATGCTTCAATATGGCTAAGTATTCACTTTGGTGTTGTCAAGTGCCTCCAACTTTGGTTCTGTAGGGTTTTTGTAGGCTGATACAGGACTGGATTCTTTCCTATAGTAGTAACACATACCCCTCCAAGATCACAATAATATTCATGCAACACATTCTGAATCTCTGATAATTCATGGTGATCTCATGGGTTGGGACTAAAAGTTTCAGTGGTGGAGAAAACTATGGAATAAGTGGTGAAAATGGGATTTTTTCATGAACAAAGATGAATTTTTGGATGGAAAAATGGTGTGGAGGATGGATTATGGAGGTGTGGTAGACTTATTTTTTCATTCCCCCAATGAAAACAGAGGATCTGACCCTTCTCTCTATGTCGATCACAATCTCGTAGTAATTATGGTCGCTCCTATAGCATAATGTTTTTATCCATATTTCTCAAACAACATATTGGATTGACCTGAATTTCTTTGACCATGTTACCATCATCCGTATGCACCTCCCCATAAAAAATCTTGTCCAATGGATGCACAAATCTTGAGAATTTTTTTTTTTTTTTTTTGTAGTTGATGGAGGCCAATTTCATAAAAAGTGTGCACTAGAATTTGATGAAATTTCTTGAGCATGTTACCACCATCCATATGCATCTCCTCAATAAACATATCAGCTAATGGATGCATGATTTTCAAGACATGGTAAAAAAAAAAATCTACCATATGTATTTTTCCCCCCTATAGCAAAACAGAGCCTTCATGTAGCATATTAGGACAACAAGGGAAATCAATGGAAAAGGCTTGGAAATGATGGGTCGATGTTAGAAATGGATGAGGGTGATGGATTGACACGACTTGGTGATGTTTAATCATCTGAGCAAAGGAGGAGAAATCCCAAGTTTTACTTTCTTAGACTAGGTTTTTTATCAATGTTTTCTTTTGGTGCTGACTTGTTTTTGTTGCTTACAAAGGTTGGAGAGAACCCGCATTCATTAGAGAGAGATACATGGAGAAAAAAAAAAACATTTTTTTTTTCTCTTTTCTTAGGCCTATTAGTTGCCTCAATGATATTTTCAACTAGTAGGCCCACCTAGGCGCCTCAAAGGAGGTTTTCACCTAGGATATTTTCTTTTTCTCTTTTTTTTTTTCCAAACCATTGATTACCTCGTGGAGGTTTTCAATCAGTGGTCCAATATAAGGCGCCTCAAAAGAGTTTTTCACTTGAGATATTATTATTTTCCTCTTTTTCATTTTTTATTTTTTCTAATCTACTCTACTTGAAAAAATAAAATCTCTTTCAAGTATACGAATGCTTCCAATGGAGCCATGTGCACATCAAGATGACAGATAAAATGATATGTATGCTTAGAAGATATGATTTGACATGTACCTGAATATGAGAGACTAACTTCTTTGATTTAGATGCGATCATGAATTTTTGAAGAAGAGTGTGTTTCTACAACTTAGTGATTTTATGGAACCATATTTCAATATAGTTGTGATTCCCCTGGTCATATTGCACATTTGGATCTCTTTTAATGTCCTCTTATTCCATGAAATTCAAATATTCCTCTCTTTTTTTCATTATTCTCTTGAACACGTAGAGTATTTGATGATGGAAATTCCTCAATATATGATTCTAATGTATTCTCTCCATCTAGTGCAACCCATGATTATTTGGTCTCCTCATTTGAATCTTTTTCTTCTAGATGTTGTTCTTAAATGGAATCAAGAGAATATCTTTTTTTCAATACTCTTCCCAAGCTTGGAGGAATACCATTTACATTAAGAGGAGTTGTTTGGAAGTATTGTACCTCGACATTGTAAGTGATATGAGCTACTTCCTTGTGTGGGTTTGGAAATGGTAGTACAGTTAGCTGAGTGGGAGTGGATTTTTTATGTGGATGTGGTTGTGGTGGTGGTGGATGGTAGGGATAACATGGAGTTGGGTATGGAGGATATTGATGATATTATGGATTTATCCCATAAGTTACTTGATAACCTTGTTTCCAATATTTGTTTTGGGGTTGAGATGGCCAAGGTTTCCAAGGAAAGAGTGTGTTCCAATTACTTTGAGATGGATGTGAATAACCTTGAAATTTTGAATTAGGTTCTTGCATCTGATACCAGGTTGACTAGGTTTCCATGGTCCTCTTGGAGCTGCATAACAAATTTGTTTTGGTGATTTAATTGTTTCACTATATTCTTGGTAAAATTCCTTCAACCTTGGTAATGATGGACAATGTGATTCTGCATGGATAACACAAATATCAACATCATATTTTTGCTCATTTTTCATTCCTAAAATTTCTACTTGTTCACTTAGATTGCAAAGATTTTTTTTTTTTTTTATAATTTATCAAGAAAATTCCAAGTTCATCTTGACTTATCGATCTTGATGTATATTTACTTACTCTTTCCCTTCTTCTTGATATGTGCTTGCATGTTTCACAGATTCTTCAAATCATAATTGGTATACATCACCTCTACTCATGATATCAAGGAGATCAATCCACTCATCCCTAATTGTTCTAAGTAATATGGTTTTTTGTGTGTCAAATCCTAAATGATGTAATTTTTCCCTCTTAAAATTATACATAAATATATCTATTAGATCCTCAAGGCTCTCATATTCTTCTTGAGTCATTCTAAAGATTTATTCTTTAAGATCATGATATTTATATTTTTCTAGAAATATCTTTTTCATATCATTCCATGATATTATTGAATTAGTCCCTAAACTCATTAACCATGTAAGAGATCTATCCTTCAATGTCACCAGAAACAATCTCAATTTTTGACTGTTTAGTAAGTAACTATGAGATCTACAAAGGATTTAAAATTCAAGGATAAATTTTTTTGGATCCTCTGACCCCATACCATGGAAGTTGGGAAGGAAAGATGGAGGGATGTTCTTCATATAAACATTGTTATCAGTATCTTGAATGGGAAATCCAATAGGGTCTTTCTCATTATCAACATCTCCATCCATTTATTATACCTTCTCTACCACCTCTTCTTCTTCTACTTATAAAAGTGGATGGTGATGTGGTTCTTACTGCTCCACGTGATCAAATGGGGGGGTTAGGTGTTGGAGAAGTAATTTTTTATGTTTTTATATAAAAAAAAATTGAATAATAATGTTAATGCAATGAAATTTTCTGAAACGAAATGTAACTAATGAAATTTGTTGTTTTTGAAGAAATGGATCAAATAGGGAAGAAAAAAATGCATACTTTGACATCTCACTGGTAACGACGCCAAAAAGTGATGAGCCCCAGTATTGCAACAAGAATGTTACACATCTTGAGGATACCAACCTAAATTATCAACCTAGGGTTCGTACAAACTTAAGAGGTGTCGACACTATATGTGCAACATGCATTGTGTCCTTATTTTGTTGATTTGATGCAAGAAGTGAATACCATTAAATTTAAACCTAAACTAATTGCAGAAATGGAAATGTTACTCTATTTGAATAAAGGAAACCTAATTAATTTTTCAGAGAGGAAATCCTAGTTACTTTTTTAGAAAGGAAAGGCTATTCTATTTTGCATGAATGTAAATGTTAATCCTGTTTGTAGGAATGTAAACATTAACCTATTTTTAGGGTGTAAATGGTACATCAAAAGGAAGCCTAGTCTATGCAATAGAAATAACAATGTTGGAAATGGAAACCATAGCTTAAGATATATGAAAAAAAAATTAAATAATTCTTCAACCACTGCATTCAAAAGAGATTTTGTTAATAGAGTTCACAAGGTGCTTCATAAAGTAATCATGAAAATCATCATTATGTTCTTCAAGTCATGAATATACCCACTAATCCAAACTACAGAGGTGAATAGCAATGGAGAAGAGGCAAGGCCTAAGAATTATTTTTGTTTTACTCAATAAAGGATTAAAAGAATAAGGGCCATGATTCAATCATAAGATACAAAAACAAAGCTTTTGGAACAAATATGATCAATTTTACACGTGCTACATGAGTGCTACAAGGAGTGCTAAAGGAGGCCATGTTTTGCTACAAGAGCGAGATAATTTGTGGAATGCCAAATTAAATCAAATGAAAATGATATGGGATTTTTTTATTATTAAGTAGGATTTCCTAGGACTATATTCCAAGTGGAGCCACTCCAAAAAACCCCTGTTAACACGTGATAAAAAAATAGCAGAATTTTACTTCAAAAACTAGAAATTCAAGAACTAGTGAACTAGTTAACCTACCAAATGCCTAACCTAATCAAGTGAAAAATATATGGGGTAAATTTTGTTATTAACTTGAATTTTTTTATGACCCAATATAAGTGGAATCAACTCAAATTAATTTCATTAGCACGTTCTAAAAAATATCATAAAATTACTATTATTTTGCCGCAAGGTACTTCCAGAAATTCTAGATTTGTGAACTAGTAAACCAATCCAAGTAGCTCAATGACGAATGTGACTTTTTAAAGTTTTTATAAGGATGAATCATGATTTTAAATCTGTAAATAACCTGAAAAAAAAACTCACTTCAATCATTTAACCAATATGACCTACAACAAAAGAATCATGAATAGTAAATGCAGAAATAAGAGATGCAAGTGAAAAAAATATTCAAATGAAATAAATAAATTTTACAAGAGGGCTCTGAGGCTCTTGGGATGGTCAAGCCCAAGGAAACTTAGATTCCTATGAAGGAAACCAAGCTTTAGAAGCTAAAAATGGCACAAAACTTCATTATTTGAATCAATCCAAGTACATCCCTACTAGAAATGAAGGTGGAGTTGCTAAATAACAAGTTTTCTCCACAATAAGACTAAGAAATGCATGCCCCTAGAGGAAAATTCGAATTTTTACTTATACAAAGTGACGAGGAAGAATTATCAGTGAAAGGAGGAATATTTCCCCTCCAAAATACCTCAAATAGTGGATTCGGTTCCCAACACTAGGAATCTGCATTAAATGAAAGGGAACACATTCCTAGATTTTCTCAATCACTGGAGCTCCACATTTTGTGCAATAATTTCATAATATCCTGTTCATTTACTATCAAATATTGGTCCTCCTACTTCAGGGATAAATTCCCTAGATTATCTCATCCTCTAAAACTTCATATTATTCCCAATATTCTCACAATATTCTACAAATATAAATAATATTAGGCACAAATATGCAATTATCTCTAAACCTTCCTAATGAACATATTAAAGCTAAAAATATGTCATATAATGCAAAAACAGAGGTTTAATGTGCTAAAGGATGGTCATATGGGCCTTAATTTATGTCTAATTTGGAGGCCCATCACCAATCCTTTGGTTAGGTGAGTTCATCCTCTAGGTTGTGATATGGCATTGATTGAACCAATGAGCCATGCTTGAGTTGGCATGAAAAATCATGGGTAGTTACCTTGTCAGTTGTGTTGGCACCACATGGATTTAATATTGTAGCTACATTAATGTTACATTATAGATGTAGAAGTGAAATTTATTATCACATAAAAAATAACTTTTGCAAAATGAATTTTTTGTTGTGTAGGCATGAGTATCTAAACCTCACTTAATGTAAATAACTAATATTCCCTAATACCCTTGGAGAGTTTTTATTCTTATGGTGCTCATGTATTTAATTTTGGGGTATTGTTGATCAATGGTTCACGTGATGTAGTGGTCTACTTAAGAATTAGAGGATTTTATGGTCATGGTAAATTTTTACCACCTAACATTTACCAATTAGTTTAAATTATGCTTTAATTAATTGACCTCACACAGAGTGACCTGTGAAAGGGGCTAGCGTTGAACTTTGTTCAGTTTGTGCTTATATGCATTTAAATTTGACATGGTTATAGTAGATACATGCGTTGATGGTATGGTAGGGTTTGAAGACTCAAATAATAATTATACAAATAATTCGACAAAAAAGTAATAAAATTATAACATAAAATCAAGGAGATGAAATTATCCATCTAAAATATCCATGTTATTGGGTGCTTACCATGTTAGACCTTGAGACTTATTCTTGGTTCACAACTAACCTATTCATGGTGGCTATATCCCTCTCGTATGTCAATTTTAAGCTACAATGATCATATGTATTGGTTTAATGAATTATAAATGGTTCTTGAGACCAAAAAACAATTATTATCATGTCTGTCTAAAGCTTTTGTATTTTTTTAACTAGCCAAATCCTTGTGTAGTCTATCCATTTGTATTTTTTCCTTTGCAAGATTATCTTTTGTGGGTTTCACCTTTGCAACATATAATTCTATGGAGTCCCCTATTGTGTAACCTATGATTAGATGCTATGAGTGCTCCATTTTAAGTGTTAATGTTCCAAATTAAGTTGACATATGATGTATCATTCCCCTAGAATTGGAAATTATCACGAAAAAATTCCCATAGTTTTGATCAATAATGCATAAGTTTCCACATTTTAATAATTAAATACTAGTTCCCTGGAAATGGTTGTATGGTTTTCATAAATTTATGCACTAATTACTAGAGTGGAACATCATGTGCATCATTAGTGGTTTTGACAACTAGTCAGAAGTATGAGTGGGTCAGAAGTTCAACTAGACTATAGAAAACATGACTATTGATACTAAAGATATTGATCATAAGAATATGACCCATTTTAATCGTAAAATACATGAAGGGGATCATCTCACCTACCATTTTACACTCATTGATGACATACACAATTACTTATCTCAACGAGGTTCCACATCTCATGAACCTATTATTCTAAAAAAATTGTTTCTTCCACTGTAGCAACAACTTGTGGTAGCTAAACCCCCACCCCTACAAGGTGGAAATGTGGAAATCTCCCAAAATGGGAGTTCTACATCAAGTGTATTTATTTATTTATGTGACAAAGATACTCAATTCACAAACTCAAGCTTGCAATTATGATGCATTAGGAAATATCCCTATTACAAATAATCCATTGACTTCACAAACTAGTTCCCTCTCCATATAGAGAAGCCACATGTTGACCTTATTCCATGTGTCGCACATGTGTTTTGAAGAATTCCTCAAAATTTTCCTTTTACAAAGGAAGTCATTGTTGGATGCAATTAGTGACGTCGACATATCCAACACATTTCATTCGACTTGGACCAAGAAAGACCTAGGATTCATTTGAATAAAAATTTATTGTTCTGTGGATGATGAAGGAGCCTCGATTTGTGTCATGTATTCATATTATTGGAAAGATTTGTGTTCTCCCACTTTGGTTTCCTCATGCACCATGTTGTAGGTGTTTGATAGCCATTCATTTCAGCCAAAGGGAGCCACATCATCGTTTCCCTTTGAGTTAGGAGGAAAACATATCAATGTAGAAGTAAAGGTTGTGGATTCACCTTTGGATTACAACCTTCTATTGGGAGGAAATTGGTCCTATTCCATGGTTGTAGTAGTATCATTAGTTAGTAGTTTCATCATGTCGAAAAAACCAAACTTTATGGGCAAGTTTGTCCCTTCATTATACTATGTCTTAGCGAAATTAAATGTAAAAATTAACATTAAATAAATATGAATTATTATTATTATTATTATTAAAATTTAATTATTTTTTTTTCCCAAGGAAAAATCATAATTTTCATTAAAGTTGAAAATTACATGTTGTAGATGCATTGCATATGCATGCTGTGACTGTTGTCACTTACATTTAGATCCTCAAAAGTTCCCTCGATGGGGTGTACATCAGAAAAGATAATATATCATAAATACAATAATTACAATCTATTAGATAAAAAATCTATCAATACTTTCCGTCATATATCTGTCAAAAATTACCAAAAATATGTCTATTTCAGATCATCTGTGTTGCGTTATCAGGCTGTTCTATAAATGGACGATGATAATAGCCAAAAATTTGAGTATCATTTTGCTTCTCTATGTGCCATAGCCCCCTGTGTTGGACCACTGCCTCCTTGGAAAGCTTTTCAGAAATGCAGTTGCATTCCCTATATATGTGAGAGCAGGAAATTGATGAGAAATGTTCTTTCATTTGCCATATATCTTCCAATATAGAAATAAGTGTGTGCACATGAAAATATGCTACTTTGTTGAACCAATTAATGATAATTTTTGAAGCCCCAAATACTTGAAGGTGTAAAATGTAATGCTCTAATGCAAACTGTAGCAAGTGGCGAAGTGTGATAAGCTCAACATAATTATTTGTGCCGGGTCCCAGACCCATTTTGATTCTGAATAAATGCAGATTGGAGAGATGTAATAGTGCACCTCCACCACAACCTAATGGTTGTGTAGGTCCATCAAAAGAAGCCCAAGGTGTGTTGTGATTAATGTCTTCAGGAGTGATAATTCAGGGGGGTCTAGGAGGATCATCTTTAGGTATGCAAGAGAAGCTGGATAAGGTATTGGACTTAATCAAATGCCAGAGGGGGGTAGAGTCTTTAAATATAGATGCATTCCTAGCCAACCAGATGCCTCAATAGACAAAGAGTGGGAGGCTCCTGACTTTGTATGTAGGGGCAGAATTCCACCAAGCTTGCCATGCCTCATTTATGTTCTGACCTTGCCAAATTATATTGATGCCCAGGTCATGTATAATGGATTTCCAAAGCGCAACAGTGGATCTGCAGAAAATTAGAAGGTGTTCAATGGATTCTGAGTCATTTCTGCAGAGTGTACACCAAATGCGTCCATGAATGGATCATTTGAGAAGATTTTCCATGGAAGGAGAAATGTTGTTTAGTGAGCACCACATGAATAATCTGGTGTGGGGAGGGGCCGGAAGCTTCCAAAGGAGGTGCCACCACCATTCACGTCTCTGAGGGAGGTGGTCTAGGTATATGTGCAGATATCCATCTTTTGGAGTATAAATCCCAAATTTTGCAGGGGCCCAAATAATTTCATCATCCCTAGTGCCTATTCGAATATGAAATTCTGCCAGCGTTGTAGTGAAGGTCTACCATTCATGTTTTAGATGCTCTGGAATGCCAAGATAGTTGGCATTTTTCCATCCCTGTGAGTAGAGGTCTGTGGTTAGAGGCTCAACAATCTGAGAAATTTATCGAATGTCATGATCAGCCAGATGGTTGATGAGTTCTGGAGGTATAATGTGAGTATTGTCGTAGCCCGACAAGGGGTAAATACCAATACGAGATTTGTTCCCTGATCTAATTCTCCAAGAAATTCCATTCCTGATATGAGGCAGGGATGTAATGACAACTTTCCAAATGGATGAGATGTTGCGCTGATTCCATGTTGGTAGCCAAATCCAATCAAAAATATTCATGGGTCGGATATACTTCATATAAACCACATGTGTCCAAAGGTTCTTGGTTTTCATGATTGCCCATCCCATTTTAGCAGCAAGGGCTCTTGCAAAAGAGTCCATGTTTTTGATGCCCCCATCCTCCCCATTTTTTGGGGAGGGCTATGTTATCCCATTTGACCGATGCAAAAGTTCGACCCTATCTGCTACCATTCCAAAGAAATTTGTTGCACAGTTGTTGAATGCGATGAATAATAGCCCGGGGTAACCAAGCCAGTGACATCCAATACACAGGGGTGGCTTCCAAAACATATTTAAGGAGGGTAAGCCGACTAGCTCGAGATAACCATCTTTTGTGCCAAATACAAATGCATTTTCCCAACTTGGCCACAAGCCAACTCCAATCTGCAATGTGGTAGTCCGAGGGTTTCAATATAAACCCAAGGTATTTTAGACCTTCCTGAAGGTTCAAGGAAAGAAAAGGAAATCTGTTAAGTGCTAGTCCTCTTTCCTCGGGGGAGCATCCATTGATAGTGATGGTGGATTTCAAGGCGTTGCATTTCATACCTGTGGTTGTACTGAAATCTGAAAGTACAGTAGAAAAGGAGAGAATATCTCCGATAGAACCATTGAGTAGAATGAGGACATCATCAACAAAGAGAAAGTGAGTGAGAGTGCATCCTTCTACCAATCTGATACCCTAAAATCGACCCAACTGTTTCTCATTCTTAATCAATCGACTCAGAGATTCCATGATGAGTAGGAAGAGGAGGGGTGAGAGAGGACATCCTTGGCGAAGACCTCTTTATGAGTGGAAGAAAGGAGATGTAGAACCATTGATGAGAAGACTAAAATAAACATTGGTGATGCAGCACATGATCCATTTGATGAAATTGTAGGGGAAGCCCAAATGCGTAAGTATCATAAAAATGTAGAGCTAATTTTCTTGGTCGAAAGCCTTGGCAAGATCTAGTTTGAGGATGATGCTTTTGAGTTTTTTGTGTTTGATGGAGTGAAAAACCTCTTGAGCAGTGTCGATAGCTTCATGTATTTTGCGCTTGTGTAGGAAAGAAAATTGTTTGGGTGAGATGTGCTCAGAGAGGTGGGCTTTATGTGATTGGCAATGATCTTGTATATGCAATTACATAGAGATATAGGTCGATAGTCAGAGAAATGTTGTGGATTGTCAGATTTGGGGATAAGGGAAATGAAAGTGGAATTGAATGCATCATATATTATTCCAGTAGTTCTGCATTCTACGACCAAGTTGAGGATGTCATGTCCCATGACATTGAAGAAAGGTAAGTAGAATTCAATTGGCCAACCATCCGGTCCTGGGCTTTTATCTTTCTAGAACCATTTTAAGGTGTCCTCAAGTTCCTAAAGAGAGACCGGTTTCATTAGCAGATCTTCAGCTTGCTGATCCACATATCTTGGGAAGATCCTAGCCACTTTGATAATTTCAGCTAGATTTGTTTTAACAGGGGCTTTATATAGCTCTCTGAAGTGATCAATACCCATTTGAGACAATTGGTGGAAGTTGTGGGCTTGATTATCCTAATGTTCCTTTAGTGTCCAAATAGTATTGATAGCTTTACGTCCATTTGAAAAATGGTGGAAGAACTTAGATTTCTCGTCCTGTGCTTTTAGCCAAATGGCTCTACTTCGAAGGTGCTAGATTTCTTCTTGCTATCTAAGAATCTGAGTGCGATCTTTTATCAACTGTGATAGTTGGGATCTGGTATGATCAGAGCATGTCCCGGTCCATAGAGATTTTTCAATCTCTACAATCGCCTGTTCAGTTTTATTTAGGGTGTCCTCATCCTTTTTCCTTTTATCTTTGGCCTAGGTTTTAGTTAATTTCTTGATGGCATTCACATTTGCAACGAACGAGGCAGAGGGGGAGCTTGAGTGAGCTATAGGGTGAGAAGACTGAGATTTTTTAACCAAATTGATGAATTCGGGGCAAGCTAACCAAGTAGCATTGAATTTGAAAGGACTACAGGGATTTTGTCGGAGAGGTGAAAGTTCCAAATAAATGGGAGAGTGATCTGAGATCCCACTAGTGCCCACCCATCGTCGATAAGAAATTCCTGAGCTAATGAGGTCTTCATGAATCAAGAATCGATCTAGTCTCCTGGCCACTAAGGCCTCCCCAGTTCTATGGTTGTTCCAAGTGGGGTGAATTTTGGCCATTGGAATATCTATCAGATGGTGGGATTCTAAGATTTGTGACATATCATCAACCAAAGGATCAACAGTAGCAGGCGGACCCCAAGATTCGGCCAATCACAGGGAGAAGTTTAGATCCCCACCAATGACCAGATTGTGTGCAGATAAAAGAGAGGAGCTGAGAATATTATGCCAGAAAGTGATTCGGAATGAACAAGGTGCATAAATGTTGACAAGACGGTAAGTAGCTCCAAGATCAGATGAGAAGATATCAACCCACAGAAATCCTTCCCCTCCCCATTGGTTTAGGATTCTAATGGTACGGGAATTGGTACCAATAGCGACCCCCCCAGATTGGCCTCGAGCATCCAAAGCTTGGAAGATCCAACCAGGGCAGATAGCTTGGAGAGTAGAGGTGACATGTTCAGAGGTGTTCGGAGTTTCTTGAAGTAAAATCATGTCAGCAGGGGTGCTGTGAAGAATTATGCGTAGGGCCAATTTCTTATCAGGGTTGGCTAACCCTCAACAGTTGAAGGAAAATATCTTCATGAGGTAACCATGGGTCAGGTCATCCGAGCTCTAAGGACCCCTTCAATTATATTTTGTTTCCCTTCTACATTATCTTGACCAGCTTGAATAATAGCTTTGGATATGTTAGAGCGTCGACCTCTGCCAGGTTTAGATTGAGAATGTTCAATCAGGCCAATTCCACCGGTATCTGATGAGGGGTGAGAGGTGTGAGTGAGAGATCAGAGGTGGTAGGGATGGGGTGGGTGCATATCCGAGGATGATATAGAGGGAGAGTGTGGGGGGGGAGAAGTCAGGGATTTAAGGGGGGGTATCAGAATAAGTAGGATGGGAGGAGGGTCCAGGGAAAGTAGCCAAAGGGAGAGGGACAGAGTGAGAGGGGGAAGGTATGCAATGTGTGTGAGTGGAAATAAATGTAGAAGAGATAAAAATAGATGTGTTAAGAATTTACCGCAGAAATAATATAGAATTTATTGAGAGAAATAAACATAAAGAGACCAGCAACAAATCATAAACATAAATACATATGTTTATCCGAGAAAACCCCAAACTCCGGGGAAAAGCCCAACCAATGAAATTTCATTAACCATTGACCACAACCCTGGCCAATCTAGCCAAGTGAGCCTTCACTGCTCACCTCCAGGCCTACATTACAATGAAGTCTTTCCTGCCTTTTACAGGCTCCATTACTTGCAATACCATGGGTCGAAAACCATGGGTGCACAAAACCATGTGCCCCAAAACCACTAATATTTACCCTAGTCAACATTGACTCTACCCCGAGTCATGTTTACCTAACAAGATGCAGGGATAGAGGATGGAAAAGTACCCATCGCCTGCCTGGAAGCAGCAACCCGAGCTCTGGTCATCCGCGAAGAGGGAGGTTCGAGGGGGGCAGAGGGGGGCTTGGGCCCGGATCCAGTCTTCTTCCCTTTCCAACGATCTTCGGCAATGTTGACAATAGGGGGAGCGGGCTGTGAGGGGATGGTATGTGCATGGTCCGACTCTCCAACAGTGTTAGTACCCTTCAGGAGTGGGTAATCCTTACATAGATGCTCAACTTCGTGACATCTTCGTCATCTATAAAGAACTCCTTCATAATATAGGATCTGAATTTTGACGAAATGCCTCCACTTCAGCGTGATGGCTTCCTCGAGCCCATCTCTGGTCTCCAAATGTACCAGTATCCTTGCCATTTTCATGATTCCTGATGTGAGAAAATATTTATCATGATCCAAATAGGTGCCAAGGGTGTTGCCTATGTGCTGCATAATATCCTCAGACCAGAAGTGAAGAGGCAACCCTGGTAACTACACCCAAATTGGCCCCACTCCGACTTGTTATTTTTCAGGATCAAAGAGGGGGCTCCATTGTTTGAATAAAAAATGAGCTTTTTTAATGTGCCATAGCTTCGATAGCACCCAATTAACCTGCTTAGATTGATGGAATCGTAAGGCAAACCATCTGCGAGGGAGGATCACAATCCATGGGAGGTCTTCCATTATGGGGCCCCAGATCTCATTTGTCCAGGATCGTAATCGCGAGAGGTTGTATCGTCTCCCTCTCACATGTCCCACGAGAACCCTGTTAGCTATATCCAAAACTTATCCCATGTTCAGACCATCCCCCAAGGTTAGGTCAAAGTTGTTGTTACTTTTCTCGATGCAGTTGGATCAGTGTCTTCCTTTTCACAAGGAATTAGGGTTATGAGGGTTGAGATTAGGTTTAGGTACAAAATCGGGGGCAAATGGATTTAGGGCATCTGGCGGAAGAGATACGAGCAGCATGGTGAAACATCCTGAGGAATTAATTTTAGATCAAGGAGGGTTTGGAGGCACAGTCCTGTTAGCAGAGGGTCGAGAGTAGGAGGGTTCATGGGGCAGGCCAATAGAAGCACCTTGGAGGCAGGTAGTGAGGAAATTCAAAGATTCAGGTGAGAAAACAAGCAATTTTGACATCGGCGATGAGGTGAAAGGGATAGAAGGAATGTCAGTGAGAAAAAACGGTGGAGAATCAGAGGTCAGAGGCTGATCAAAGAGCAGAGGGGGAAAAACAGGACCAACAGATGCCACCTCAGGAATGTTGAGCACCAGCGGGGCATGAGGTGGCACAAGATAGTTGGGGGAACCCCAGATGTCTACACCTTCAAAAGGGTCAGGAAAATAATCAATATCCTCATCCATAGTTGCAAAACTAAGCCTATATTCCTGTGCTGCTTGTCATCGTCGCACCCGACCAACAACAAACGGTGGAGAGGTTGCAACAGTGGCTACGGTCAGATTGTTCCTACATAAAACCCTAAAAACGCCTCGCAACCCCAATAGATAAGGTAACTGCGGTGAGCTTAATGCCACAGAGGTTTGAGCTTGCACATTTTTGCTCCCTTGTCAGTGCACACTCTCATTTGAAACCAACTATACCATTAGTTCAAATGTTAGGAGTTTTTGAAACTCCTTTTCTTTGAATCTGAAGGAGTTTAAGGCAAGAAACTTATCTCTCAACTAAATTTGATAGAAGCTACCACATGGCAAGGTATTAAAATTTTATTATTATTATTATTAAATTTTAATTATTATCATTATTAAATTTTAATTATTATTAAAATTATTAATAATTATAATAATTACAAAAAACAAAAAAATAAATACCAAATACAAATTAAAAGCATAACGCATTATGTGGATTAAACCATTCATTCCCTCTTCCTATGACTCTTAAACCCTCCTATGTCATGACTTCGACTCTTGAACCTTGATACATTCATTCCCTCTGCCTCCGGCTCTTGAACCCTCCTATGTCATGCCTTCGACTCTCAAACCCTGCTAGATCGCACCTCTAGCTCTCGAAGATATGAATCGATATATCATTGTCAAACCCTATTATGTCACATATCTAGCTCTTGAACCCTACGTCATGCCTCTAGCTCGAAGATATGAATCTATATCTCGCTCTTGAACCCTCCTATGTTGCGCCTCTAGCTCTTGAACCCTCCTACGTCGCTCCTCTGGCTCTCGAAGATATGAATCTATATCTCGCTCTCAAACAAGATCTCTCCCCTCAAAATCTTGAGAAGACATAACACTGGAAGAAATACGTTAGAAATATTCATTGATTTGTTCCTTGGTCCTTCCAGCAGGTCATGAATGAAGGGGTTCTCTCTCCTAGTTTGTGGGCCTTAGAGGTATGTTGTAATTTTCTTTAAAATAAAAGGCATCATATTTGGATCATAAAACATAATCAGACATGGGTAATTAGCATAGGTTTGGAGATCATACATAATCCCAAAAAACCCATCGATGGTTGGAGAGATGACAGAAGATCACTACTTGTTCGCACCTATCAGAAAAATTTGGAAAATCGAGGGAACTTGGTTGTTTTCCCCTCATGCAAAGAGTATCGACTGATGCCTGGATACCCATATCCATGTGCTCGTCTCTCATCTAAGGATGTCCAAAGGTCTAGTTTAAACGTCAGTACGATCTTTATTTTACTAGAGGTGTTGGTGCAGGAAAATAAAAAGAGAAAAAAATAGTCATTGCTGTCAAGATAAATCTCCTCTGCAGACAAAGGCGATCTCTATAGCCCTAGATTGGGTCTAGTAACACGAGATTATTTCTAATGCAAATATATCTTAACTAAAATTTACAATGTGACAAGAAAAGAGACAGAAAGTACCTTTTTCCCAATGCTATGCTTGAGTCTGTTGATGATGACCTTGATCCACGATCCTTTTAGGCCCGCTCCCTGCTACTGATGGCACGTGAATACCTACAAATGATCAAGATGCAAAAACAAATGTAATACAATACAACTAATCATAAACATTAGCTATCTATCAGATCAAGGATCACATAATATTTGCATAAACAATTAGACAAATATAGAAAGCAAACATCAGATGTTATTATTGATAAATATAAAATGAAATCTTACAACCCAGGCCTTGATGTTGGAGGCCTCCTTTGGTGAAGATCTAAGTCCTTCACCGAAACTCTAAAGAATTCCTTCTCCTGAACACTTACGCGTTATCACAATGCTATGATGTAAGGGAACGAGAGTTCAGACGAGTCTGACAATGACCAACCAGGCTCTAAAATTGTGGGAATGAGGGATATGAATTTAAAGTAATGGATAAGAGGTTGGGAGCCCATGAAAGGAGGAGGAAGGCCCAATTTCTAATTGATGCACCCCCATGGATGAGATCAAAGCTCTAAAATCATAGAGCTTGACCTTATCACCACTTCCTAACAACCAACTTGTCACCCTAGAGATTCTATAGGTCAAAGCTTCTCCTCCATTTTAGGAAGCAATGCTAGAAAGGGATCGGTGCAGTTTTCCAAGAAATAAGGGCAGTGGCAGTGCTAAGACAGAATTGAATATAGGAAATCCGCGCGAGCATGGCACTAGGAAAAGTGTTGACCCAAGAAACTAGGAATTTGACCAAGTTTCTTCAGTAATCTTCCAAGGCAATTTTATTTGGATGTTCAGGGGATGTCTTTACATATTTCTTGATGGTGGAAATATTGCACAGGATCTCTCACGAGGCATTTCAGGATGAGGGACAGGAAAATGAGCATGGCGACAAATAAATGTGTAACAAATGCCCGGTATGTCACTGATTGCACAAAGGGTAGCCTGCCCAGTAGAGAATGCTCCTTATGAGGAGGGAGCATATACACTAGCCGAGTTGGAGAAAAACCTGGTTGGCCTTATGAGAGGCATCCCAGATTATGCTACGTTTGATGAGATTCCTCTGCGTTTCTAGAGGCATACAGTCAGTGTTCTGGGAAGACTGCACCAATTACTCTGGCGAGTGATTCAAGCAGTCACCTACTACCATGAGCACCATGTGGGCGAATAACAACCCTTCTTTTACATTTTTGTACTGATGTAGGCTCGGAGATCCATTTTTGTAACAGAACACATATTTTTTGAGATTTTGGATGTAACACACTTGACAGACTTGACATATACATATGCATGTTTCTACGGCTACTTGTGTATCATGATGATGTCTTGGTTCTTACATATTGCACAAATGTCTATCTAATACATGATTTTATAATGTATCTATTGATGTATTTAAACATCTTGGAATATGTTGATATGTGTTAAAATCAAAATGTCTTTCCAATAATATAACATGCAAATACATACACAAAATTTGAGGATTCCGCACAGAATAATGACCATTTAATTGTAACATAATTAGTTGTGAGTCTAACTTAACAACCAAATATTTGATCCCAAGATCAATGGCATCCTATAATAGCTCGATCACTGCACTATATTTGGAAATATTGTTAGTTGTTTGACCCAAACAAATACCTTGTAAATTAATCAACTCGTATTCAGGGTAAAAGAGTGTCCATGCCGCGGAAGATAGGTTCTGTGTGTTACGGAAAGCACCATTAGAAAAACCAACGTAATGATTTGAATACATCTGCAAACCAAGTGGAACACAAGGTGAGTAGAGGAAACATGTTTGCAAACAAAACAATCACACCAAAAATCCAATAAAAGCACATTAATGAATAAAACACTAATGTATAAAGTATCACACTTATGATTAAGCATAATATTTTTTCAGATAGAGACCATTTCGAGGCTAAGCCAATGGATTTCTTTTGTAATCTTCTAGCTCATAGGCTCCTCGTTCCAATACTCATTGAATGATATAGGGCCCATGCCACATTGGCTCGATTTTTCCTACTCCCAACTTATCATGGACTTGGTTATAAATCACTACCAAGTCACCTTCAAAGAGAACACAGGGGTTGATGGATTTTTCATATTGAACTATAACTCTTCATTTATGTGCTTAAAGAAATAAAGCAGCAAGCCTACATGTCTCATCGAAAAGCTCAAGGTACAACAAACGTTCCTCTTCTGGCGAAGTACCAGGAATTAGTTCAACAACTAACTTCAGAGAAGAAATCTCGCACTCGATCGGGTGTGTGGCCTCTAGACCATACACCAATTAGAATGGTGTGAATCTAGTGGCAATCTTAGAAGAGGTTCCATATTCCCACGGAGCTAAGAAGAGCATGAGGTTCCAATCTTGTTTGTGCTTCCCAATGGTGCGCTGAAGCATAGTCACCAAGACTTTGTTGATAGCCTCAACCTGGCCATTGGCGTATGGATAGTAGGGGTTGGAGCTATAGTAACGTAACCCCAACTGAGAAACGAGATTTGTCTTCATATAATTGTGAAAATGAGAGCCATGATCAATGAAAATCTCTTTCGGGACACCAAACCAAGATATGACATGATTGAACAGGAATTGCACCGCAGTTAGACCTTCATTATCATATGTAGGCATTGCTTCAACCCATTTAGTTAAATAATCGACGAAAATGATGATATAATCATTCCCCGTAAATGAGCGAGGGTTACAAGTTATGAAATATATGCCCCATTTCGCGAAAGTTCCAACGGTCACAACTGGGTGCAAGGGTGAGGGTGGGGCAAGCTATTTTTGAGAGTAGATTTGGCAGTCATGGAATTTTCGTACTGCAACATTGTAGTCTTTAAAAATAGATGGCAAAAAATACCCTACGCGAAGGCTCTTTTGGGCTGTAGCGTAACCGGACATGTGACCACCACAAGCCCCTGAGTGGTAGTCATTAATATATTTCTCAGCTTCCTGGAGAGTCAAACATCGATGGAGGACAAATTCAATACCATTTCAATATATGGTGTATCCAACGATATGATAAGTTTGGGACTGGTAGCGAATCTGTGGTCGCTTAGAGTGAAATATCTCTGGCTGAAAATTTTGGGTCTGGAGATAAACAATGATGTCTCCAAACCATGGTTCAAGAGTACTAATGCGAAAGAGAGTACCATCGGGGATGGACTCATCAATAGGAGTGGGATCATCTGTGGTGGGAAGATCACAATTCAACTCAGCAAAGACCAAGGATTTCTCAGAATTAGCAGCAGTAAATTCTAAGTTGAACTCTTGAAGGATGATAATCCATTTAGAGTACTTTCCCCCAAGAAACTAATGTGTGAGAATGTAATTCATGGGGTTGCAGAAATCACCAAAGTTTTTCACATGAGAATTTAGTGACGAAAAAGTTGAACAACATTGACAACAGCGAATGCAAGTTTTTCTACATGAGCGTAGCAGGCCTCAACATTGAAGATATTGCGGCTCAGGTAGTACACTACATGCTCGTGATCATTTTCATTGTGCTGAACCATAACCATACCAATAGTGTTGTCAGCGACGGATAAATACAAGCATTAATAGTGGTGATAATTGGGAGGATGCAGTAGCATAGCACTAATGAGAGCTCGTTTCAACACATTGAAAGAGATTTCGGAAATTTCTTCCCACAAGAATGGGATTCCATTTTTCAATAAGCGAGTAAAGCCTTTTGCAAGCTCGACATAATTCAGTACAAAGCGGCAAAGGAAATTGGCATTCCCCTGCAAACTCCGTAGTTGATGAACAAAAGAGGGAGGAGGAAAAATGATGATTGCCTCGACTTTAAGAGGATAGATGTGGATGCCTTCTTTGGATAGCACGAAACCCAGGATCTGACTGGATTCTATGCATAAGACACACTTATGAGGATTAAACTTGATATTATAGCGTCAAAAACAAAGGAAGATAGCTCTAAGGTGTTTCGGGTGATCTCGAAGTTTCGTAGAATGGGCAAGAAGGTCGTTGAGATATGGTTGAACTATGTGCTTGATATCATGAAAATCATAAGACATAGCTCATTGGTAGGTGGCCCTGGCATTCTTCGAGCCAAAAGGGAGCCTTTTATACACAAATTTCCCCCATGGATAGATAAATACGGTCTTATGTTCATCAGTTGGAGAAATGTTAATATGGTTATAGCCATAAAAACCATCCATAAAGGAAAAAATCTCACTCCCAACACATTCATCAATGGTCTGGTTGATAAAAGGAGTGGGGTAATTTTCCTTAGGACAGGCGCGATTGATATCATGATAATCAAATAAAACCTGAATGGTCCCTTGTTTCTTATCAACAGAAAAAATATTCGAGACCCAATCTGTCAATGTTATAGGATAAATAAAATCGACTTTTAGAATATTTTCAACTTCACCCTTTATGGTAGCAGCCATTATTGAGTGCACAAGACAAATTCGTTGATGAACGAGCTTTGAATCCATATAGGTGGGAATTTCGTGCACAACGATACTTGGATCAATGCCAAGAATCTCTTCGTATGACCACACGAAGACATCGCAGAATTCCTGAAAAATCTCTATATAGATCTTGATCTCATCGGGAGAAAAATATGCATCGATGTGAACATTCTTGACAATCCTTGGTTTGATAGAGATGTCGATCAGAATGGTTGGAGTGATATTTCCCATGTTCCCTTCCGACAACACTTCATGAATCAACGTAGGATTCTGAAGTGGGTCAGTCGGTACAAGCGAAGCATGGGATTCTAGACAGGTGGACATGTCACCTGGGATCGGGATAAATGAGGAATGATGATTTCCATTATCCCACAGAGTTTCTTCGAGAGACATTACCTCCACGAAACTTTCATCGGTGGGGAAAGTCTCATTCAAGGGATCATCGGATTCCCAAAAACCAAACCAGGGAGGCTGTACTTAAGTGTCTAGAGAGGAAACCAAATGATCGTTGGTTCTGGGTGCAGCCTCAGAAGCCGAGAGAATACTTTGATACATTTTCTCAGCTAGGCTTAGAGGCATAACATCACCAAAACTCTCGAGCTGGTCGAGATTGGGAACAATCCATGGATTGTGACCAGATGAAATCATATTGAGGGAGGCAACATTCAAAGGTGGTAGCATAAAAACTCCCATAAGGGATGAGTCTTTGAATAGACCCAGCTTGATGCTCTCATAAGGAGTAGCGGTCACCCCAGCACATGGAATGTTGCATGCTGGAGAATTAGAGGGGGAGAAAACCAACCGATCGAAAGTCACAATATTTCCTTGATGAGGGAAACAAAGGACATGAAAAAGGGTGGAGACCACGCAAACCATAGTGTTTGTCCAACTCGTTCAAGAAGGAGATTATAGTTCAGGTTGGTGTCTACCACTTCAACTTCCATGGTTACTGTTTTCCCCTCCAACAGGATTGGCAATTCCTTGAGAATACCATACGACCGAGAACCTCTACCGTTGAAATATTCCAAGGCATTAGGGTACTGATTCAATGTGGGAGAGCCGATGGCTTTATAGCATGCAACAAACATGATGTAGGTTGAAGCGCCTTCATCAATGATAGTCCAGTAAATATTCTTTCCCATGATGGTAACTTGAATCAGAAAAGCTACCTGAGATGGGAGGCAAGGAATGAAATTCTCGAGATCAAAAGTAATGAGATTAGAATATACGGGATCAATCCCTCCAATAGCGGAGAGTAGTGCCTTCTATTGTGATGGGCACGATTGATGGACCTCCAAATTTGACATCATCGATGACGCTTGAGATAGATCTTCTACAATATTGTAATGTTGTGCAACTTTTGCATTCAGAATATAGGACGATTTCCAAAGAACACCTTTTGGGGGTGGTCAAATGATGGAGTCACTACTCGGTCTCTCAATCTGGAGAGGACCAGAGGTAGGGGGCACGGAAGAGGAAGGGTGATCTTTAGCTTCTGATTCTACAAGAGCCTTGGACAGATTGGGGTAATATTTCAACCTCGTGGTGATGGTGATAGATTATGTTCCAACCATGAAAAAATAAGATATTCTAGATGATTGAACTTGATCTACCATTTGCATCTGATGAGAAGGGAAAGGTTCTTTCAAAACAGCTGGAGTCTCGGGTGCGCCCTTCAGAAGACGAGAAACTTTGGCATGCCGAGGATAATCCTTGGTGTAATGATCATCATCACATATCAGACAAGTATAGTTAGGATCACATGTTGAGGAATTGTCAACATATGACTTCTTTGAACCTTGTTTAGGGATTTCAGATTTATACATGCCTTTACCCTTTTTATTACCTTTTGAGGATTTATCTGCTGTGATAGATTGAACAACATTTACCTTGTAGGTTTTACCAGGATTCTTCTGGTTACTAGAAGGAGTGGAGGGCACATCAAAAATAGTGGATTTACACTTCAAATAATTTTTAGGCACACTACTATCAGTATGAGCCCCTGTCCTAATAACGCCATCCACCGGAGGCGTAATAGGAGACAAAGACGATGCGAGATCAATCGAAGGTCGCAATGCATCAGGAAATAACTCACATAGAGTCCCAAACTATGAATAAACCAAATCTAGGTATTGACCTTGGAAATGACCTCCTCTTCCATGACACACCCACCCATGGCAAGATATTTAGCAATCCTGGGAAAGAATGATTCTGTAAACCATTCAGTAAACAACTGATCTAGGATCTCAAATTTGATGAGGCGACAGCGATGCCACCATTCATGAATGTGATCTGAAATATGTGTAGCAGTTGATTGTTTCAACGAGATGAGAAGGTGGGTGTTGGTTTCATACTGTACATGTAGCTGGAAATGAGTAAGGAAACCCATAGCCAAGGAATTAAAATAAAAGAAAGTCCATTGAGGGAGATCAATATACCACTTGGTCGTGCTACCAGTCAAAGTATGCTGGAAAAGTTGAAGACAAATAGAATAGTTGACCCAAGAATTAGAGGAGCACCATAAGTGGTACATCATAACATGTGTTTGGGTTTGGGGGTACAATCTCTTGGGATTTTAGTTGGAATTGGCGGCCAATGCAATTGATGCTGGAAGGGGTCATTTTTGAGCTTTGACACATCTGAAAATTCCAACGTAGCCAGGAATGGCAAGGGCAGATGACGAGGCGAAAAAGGTTAGGTTTTCCAACCTGATTGATATGAATTCTTACCCCAATAGAGTGTATTTTTTCCCAGATCTATACTTCCTCCATTGCTGGTAAGGACCTTGTTACAGGCATTGGTGCACATAGGGACCTTGTTGGGGTTGTTGCTAATACCCCGGCGAGAATTGAGGTTCGTACCTTGCTGGACGTAGGGTCGAGGGTGAGGTCCTTATTGAATATGGGGTCTAGCGTATGGTCCTTGTTGAACATAAGGTCCAGCTTGTGGTCCCTGCTAAACATAAGGTCCAACCTAATGTCCTTGTTAAACATAGGGTCCAGCTTGAGGTCCTGATTGGGCTTGCTAGTACTGAGGAATTTGCTGATTTTGGGCACCATACTAAGGCCCAGACTGGGGTTGTTAGTACTGACCTTGACGAAATGGCTGGTATTGAGTACCAGGTTGATTGGGGAGAGGACCAGATTGACCCAGAAGGGGATTCATAGCAACTTGGGTGTAATAACCAAACTAAGGGTTAGTCTTTGTTGTCACTCTCCCCAACTTCCTAAGGCTGACAATAGGATTGGAGAAAGGTAACCATAGACCAAACTTTAGGTCGGGTAGCTAGCCCTACCCGGACCATAGAGGGCTCTCTCTATATCAATTTGCAGTAAAATGGATGACTGAATATAACATTTTAGGCTAGTTATGATGCTCAATAGATTAAGGTTTTTGTTTGTTTGGAGTTTTGCTAGATAGGAATGACATTTAGGAGACTAGGTCTGGGGTTTTGATCTGATTTCAAAGGTTTAGTTGCAGAGGTAAGGGTGAGGCCAGGTAGGTAAGCTAAGAAGAATGATTAATTTTCATTGTGTATAGAGTGAAATGAGATGGAATCAAAATGAGCATTAAATTGAATTCATTCATCAGAAGAGCATGACAATTTCATGAAAATCTTATGAAAAATAGAGCATGGAAAGAATTAGCATAAATTGATAAGACTTAGCATAAAGAAGCATATATGTGAAATATGAGTAACATAACATTCACCATCATGAGTTTACAGATAAAAACAAATTCTCAAATGCATACCACATGAGTCTCAACACTCTGTCTGCAATACTGTCCTTGATTTCATTAGCAAAATCTTGTACAATATCTCCACTGAAAATAAAAAATATCCAACCCCACAAAAGACTACATAGAGTTTAATTATAGAAAATATGGACTATGAAACTTCATCAGGTCGAAATCCCATCCAAAATGGATCATAAATACACAAGATGAGTCATTTCCTAGATTCTAGGGAGGTTAGAAACCATTCCATGAATTTTAGTTATGAACTAGGAGTGTTAGTCCCTTACATTAATTACATATTCCTTCATGATAGGAGGAAAAAAAAAAACTCAATAGCTCTAATTCCAACTCATAGGACAGAAAAACCTCAAATTTGTGACCATTTTTTAGCTTGACAAGTGTCCTGAGGAATCTAATGCTGATTTGTGACAATTCTGACAAAAGATTTAAAAACAAAAAACAATTTTCAGAAGCATAACAGAATTTTGGAGGAAATTTTGAGGCACTTTTAAGATTCCAAATCCCATTTTGAAAGAATGGTCAACTAGCCTTGTGTGTCTAGTTTCCAGAAAATATTGAAATTTTCAAAATGGACCATGGGAAGGCCATCAAAAATCCACTCTCCCAGGGTTACTCCAAAAGCTTAACAGAGTGTTCTAGAAGCATAAAAAAGCCCTTTTAGAGGGATTTTGGAGGTATTCCCAAAGGATTTTGAGCATACAATTGGTATGGTTGGAAATATTAGGATTTATTCTATAAACTGGAGTCATTAAGCACTACAAACCCCTTTTCCAAACCCCTGAAAAGTTGATTTGAAGACTACTTGTCCAAAATTGCAGAAAATGACCTGTAGAAAGTGTATTGTTGGAATTCATCTTAAACCATAACACCTATGCATAAACTGGAGGAGGTTTTTGTTCCTTTTCCTATTATTGACAAAAACCTCTTTCACTTTTGTAAAATTCATCTCCATTACTTCAGAAACTTATTTTGAAGACAAATTATCCCTGTGTGAAATGTAAACCCTGATAAATGACCACGAAGCTCTAAAAATTATTTCATGGGTATGTGTTGGCTCAGACCTGGAATGGTGACCTCCCTTGTAGCTTTTCTTGTCACTTTCCATGGTGTTTTTCATTGGAATGATGAAAACCCTAAGGTGTTAATGAAATGAGTGAATGAATGGAAATCTGGAAAATAGAGTGTAGGAAGGTGTGAGTTTGGTGGATGAAATGAAGGGTCTTGAAGCTGAGAAAAATTATAGAAAATTTTGAGTGGGTAGTGTTGTGTGTTAGATTCAATTTTTAGGTGGAATGAGAGAAAATGGATGTGAGGAAGGTGTCAAAATGCCTAAAACACAGGAAATTCCCAATTTTTATTATGAGAATATCTTGTGCAATAGTAGGGTAAGTTGGTAAGATGAAATGGGGGTGATGGGGTTAAGTAAAAATTATGATAAAATTCAGTGGATAGGGTAGTGTATTAACTCCATAATTAAAGTGAAATGAAGAGAACTGGATGAGTTTATGGGGGTCAAAACCTCAAAACACAGGAAATTCCCAATATTGACTGTGGGAAAACTTGTGAAAATGTTTTTTTAAGTTAAGTAGGTCAAACAAGGGTTATGAAGCTAAGTAAAAATTATGAGAAAATTTCAGTGAGGATTATGGCACCTTAGCTCCATAATGGAAGTGGAATGAGAGAAAATGGATGGGTGTAGGGTAGTCAAAACCCTAAAACGCAGTCAATGCCCAATTTTGACTATTTTCACCATGTTGAAAAGTTAGAATGAGTGTTTGATTGTGTAAAACATGTTGTGAATGGTAGTGTAGGTGATAGGAATGTATAGATGGAGTATGGGGGATGTAGGATTCATGTTTTAAGTGATGGTTTAGGGTTTTAGGTCAAAGGGATAAGTTAGGGTTTTAGGTCAAAAGAAAACTTTTATATGTAGACAGTGCACACATGAAGAAGATGTAAACTGACATAAAATGATGAAAATATTTCAAAATAAATCCAAAAAAAAGCACGAGAAGGTACCTTACCTTGTATGGAGGCCACACGAAAGAAAGGGAGCACAAGCATGAATTTTTTGGAGAGTTTCCAAAGCCAACAACCACAAGCAACTTCTTTTCGAGAAGCGTAACAACAATGGTAAAAGAGTAACACTAAGGCACATAAGCGTAACAAAGAGGCACATAAGGGTAACAACTTCACCCAGAAGCGTAACAATTAAGCCAAAAGCGTAACACAAGTCACTTTTTGAGGGATTGCAAGTGTTTTAAATGGGATTTGAATGTTGGACTTCGGATTTTAGAGAGTATGGAGGGAAAATGAAGAGGAGAGCTTCTCTCTCATTCATGGAAAGGATAATAATGAGTAAAAAGAGGGTTTTTTTTCCTTTATAAACTTTGAAATACTCCTTACCCTTTGACATTTGCAAATGACCTTTTTGACCTTTTTTGAACTTTGACAATAACTTGTTGCCCCTTCAAATGAGATAAGAAGGCAGATTGAGCTCCATTATTTTTATCTCTTGAAGTGATTTTTTTGGACTTTTAATGAGACATGAAGACACAGTTTTCCTTTTATGAGAAAAAAATTATCCCTTCAAATAAGACAGCAAGACTTCTTTTCTTAAAAACTTTGAACTTTCACAGCTCTGAACTTTCACATTTGGAAATGACTCTTTTAAAAGAAGATAAGGTGTCTTTGAGATTGGAAATGACTCCCTTTGCATTTGACTGGAACAATAGGATATATTGACCTCTTTTGAAGCTATGACAGTCAAGATGAATTTATTGATCCTTAAATGAGGCAATGAGACAAAATTCTTCTTTTCAATGAGATAGTGAGACAAGAATGAATCACTTTGAATTTTTTGAAACTTGAAACCTATGAAACAAGACATGCGGTATTTATTTCATTTCATAAAAAATCTAGCTTCTTCATTAGGGTTTTACGAGTGGAATGGATAGTTGTTGCCTTGTGTTCAATGAAAATTTGAAGATTTTTCAAAGGCAAAGATGAACCTAGAATTTTACCTATATGAGATGGAGTGACCTAACACTAGACCTCTTCAGTGATGATGATGGATATGGTGACCTTGAAACTGATGATGGTTATGACCTTGATAATGGTGGAGATGAATGAAATGAAGGAGAAACAAACATTATTTATACCTCTTCAGTGACAAAAATTATTTTCTAAGAACTGGTTCGAAAAAGTAAAAACTTTTGACCTATGACTTTATGGAAAACAACTGAAAGAGTCATTTGATCACCGACATACCTGAGCTAAAATTGGCTCCATATGGGGATGGAAGATCCTTCGGGAAGTGTCAATAACACCGTAGATCAGGTAGCCTTACCATTGGATGATGGAGTCAAACTCGAATTTGAAAAACTTTGACAAACTGGAAATGATGAACTAAATCTGGAAATGACTTAGACTCGAAAACTGACTTGACTACTGACTGAACTTACTTATGGAAAAAAACCATCGCGATCTTAGGGCCTTCGCCTCAAACTTCAAATATTGATGATAAACTCCCACCTACTAAATATGTATATACAATCATTCGATATGATCCCTCCAGTGTAACCAATCCAACAAATGGCTACTTATTTGAATCTTGCTCACACTTTCCTCGAGCAGGCAAAAGGAACAAAAGATAGGAAACTCAAAGTGTCCATTGAACATGTGCTCATAATATATAAATACAAGAGGATTCATCTTCCCATATGGCTGCAACAAACTGACCAAAGGATCATGAAGAACAACATAATCTTTTCTGGATGACTTAAAACAGGAAAACAAACCTCCTTCCAAACTGTTGGTTTGTCTATGTGTTGAAACTGATCACCTTCATCAATGAATGATGAAACATCAACCTTCATTACTGGTTGTAACAAACTAGCAATAGGATCTTCAATAATATTAGGAGAAAGGGAAGTTTGTTCTTGAAAATCTGCGTTTGAAGTAGCCATATTGTCAAAAGAAAAAATGTGCACATCGATAGGATCCAGGAAAAACTCCTTTTCTTCAACCTACTCCTCAATTTTTGAACTTGGAGGAAGATCTTCATCTGAAAAAGGCTCTAAAAAAACCTCTTCGTTTTCACTTCTTTCTCCTTTAATCCCATTATCTTGGGCTGCCTTCTCATGCTACTGAAAGTAAGAATTTTCAAAAAGAGTTATCTATTTTCTTTTCTTGTTTAAAAGATTTCTCATACTCCTGATCATGAAAAGACAGATACGACTGCAAAACTTTGTTAACTTCATGAGATATAACTTAACTGTTAGGATGCAGATCTATTTCATCTTCAAGCAAATAAGGATTTGATGTGTGTTGTGAATGATCCTTTGTATCAATGCAGCTAATCTATGTTATTTTCTATTGAAAATAAAATTCATAAAGAGCCTCTATGATCTCATAATCCAAACACTCTTCATCACCAAAAGCCTCTTCAAGATATTGAATGAAACCTTCATAGGATTCACAACAATATTTGAACAACAAGAATGAATGGCGAGACTTTCCATAAAACTCAAATAATGTTGTGTAAAAATAGTTAATAGAGAATAAACTACTTGGCTTCAACCCTTCATACCATGATCTTGCTTTCCCTTCTAGGGTAGCCATACAAATTTTCATCAAAAAATCCTCATGCAACCTAATCCCAAGATTATGTATATGCCAATGAAATTTTATTAGATGCAGAATAGCCTCATCCTCATTTCCATCTATGAATTTGGGAAGATAAGTGTGCCAATATATGCAAGGAAATTGATTTGAAAACCAAGAATGTGAGCAATATTCATAGGGGCATACATTCTAGCAGTTGAATCCATTTTGAAATCAATGAATTCACCAAAAAGTTCTTCAAGATATTGGTTTTTTAAGAGTGGAGTCGCCATGAAAACTCTGAACTTTTGGATTCTTTAGCACTAGTGTTGCTAGGTGAAATATTCACAACCTTTCTTATGCCTGACCATTGGTCACCATCAACAATTAGAGCTAATCTTTGTCATTGTTTCCCGAGAAAGATTTAACCTTTTCTCCCCAGAAACGATGCCAAGAACATTATCACTCTTCCCAACTTCCTAAGGCTGACAGTAGGATTGGAGAAAGGTAACCACATACCAAACTTTAGGTCAGGTAGCTAACCCTACCCAGAATAGACAGGGCTCTCTCTATGTCACTTTCTAGTCAAATGGACGACTCAATATAAATTTTTAGGCTACTTATGATGCTCAATAGTTTAAATTTTATGTTTGTTTTGAGTTTTGCTGGATAGGAATGATATTTAGGAAACTAGGTCTAGGGTTTTGATCTTATTTCAAAGGATTAGTTGTAGAGGAAAGGGTGATGCCAGGTAGGTAAGCTAAGAATCATGATTAATTTTTCATTGTGTATAAAGTGAAATGAGAGGGAATCAGAATGAGCATTAAACATAATTCATTCATCATAAGAGCATGACAATTTCATGAAAATATTATGAAAAATAGAGCATGGAAAGCATGTTTTCTATAAATAAAATGATAAGACTAAGCATAAAGAATAATATATGTGAAATACGAGTAACATAACAATCAAAATCATGATATTACAGAGAAAAAAAATGCTCAAAGGCATACCACAAGAATTTCAACACTGTCTCCAACGTTGTCCTTGATTTCCTTAGCAAAAGCTTGTACAATAGCTCCACTGCAAATAACAACTATCCAACCCCACAAAAGACTAAAGAGAGTCTAATTATATAAAATATGGACTATGACACATCATCAAGTCTAAATCCCATCCAAAATGGACCATAAATACATAAGTCGAGTCATTTCCTAATTTCTAGGGAGGTTAGAAATCGTTCCTTGAATTTTAGCTATGAACTAGGAGTGTGTATCCCTTACATTAATTACATATTCCTTCATGATATGAGGATAAAAACCAACTCAATAACACTAATTCCAAATCATAGGACAGTAATACCTTGATTTTTTTATCTTTTTTGAGCTTGACAAGTGTCCTGAGGAATCCAATGCTGATTTGTGATAATTCTGGCTGAAGATTTTAAAAATAAAAATAAAAATGCAGAAGCATAACAGAACTTTGGAGGGACTTTTGAGGAATTTTTAAGAGTCCAAATCCACTTTTGAAATAACGGTAAACTAGCCCTCTGTGTCTTATTTCCAGAACATCTTGAATTTTTCAAATGGACCATGGGAAGATCTTCAAAAATCCATTCTCCCATGGTTACTCCAAAATCTTAACGGATTGTTCCAGAAGCATAACAAAGCCCTTTGAGAGGGATTTTGGAGGTCTTACCAGAGGATTTTTGCACTGAAAGTGGTATGGTTGGAAATATTAGGATGTCTGCTACAAAATGGAGTCATTTAGTACTGCAAACCCCTTTTCCAAATCCCTGAATAGTTGATTTGAAGACTACTTGTCCACAATAGTAGAAAATGACCTGGAGCAAGTGTATTGTTGGTATTTATATCAAAACATAACACATGTGCATAAAATGAAGGAGATTTGTTTTCTTTGGCATATTATTGACAAAAACCTCTTTCAATTTTTTAAAATTAATCTACATTAGTTCAGAAACCGATTTTGAAGCCAAATTGTCCCTGTGTGCAATGTAAACACTGGCAAATGACAATGAAGCTCTAAAAATGATGCCATGGGTTTGAGTTGGCTGAAACCTGGAATGGTGACCTCCCTTGTAGCTCTTCTTTTCACTTTCCACGGTGTTTGTCACTAGAATGATGAAAACCCTAAGGAGTTAATGAAATGAGTGAATGAATGGATATATGGAAAACAAAGTGTAGGAAGGTGTGAGTTTGGTGGATGAAATGAAGGGTCTTGAAGCTGAGAAAAATTCTATAATTTTTTGAGTAGGTAAATTTGTGTGTTGGATTCAAGTTGTAGTTGGAATGAGAGAAAATGGATGTGAGTAAGGTGTCAAAATTCCTAAAACATGGGAAATTCCCTATTTTGACTGTGAGAATAGCTTGTGCAATAGTAGGGTAAGTTGGTAAGATGAAATGGGGGTGATGGCGTTAATTAAAAATTCTGATAAAAATTCAGTGGATAGGGTAGTGTCTTAACTCCACAAAAGTGAAATGAAGGGGAATGGATGAGTTTAGGGTGGTCAAAACCTCAAAACACAAGAAATTCCCAATTTTGACTGTGGGAAAAATTGTGAAAAAGGTTTTTAAGTTAAGTAGGTGAAACAAGGGTTATCAAGCTAAGTAAAAATTCTGAGAAAATTTCAGTGAGGAGTATGGCACCTTAGCTCCACAATGGAAGTTAAATGAGGGAAAATGGATGGGTGTAGGGTAGTCAAAACACTAAAACACAGTCAATGCCCAATTTTGATTGTTTTCACTATCATTGAAAAGTTAGAATGAGGGTTTGATTTTGTAAAACGTGTTATGAATGGTACTGTAGGTGATAGGAATGTATAAATAGAGCATGGGGGATGTAGGAATTATGTTTTAAATGATGGGTTAGGTTTTTAGGTCAAAATAAAACTTTTATATGTAGATAGTGAACACATGAAGAAGATGTAAAGTGACATAAAATGATGCAAATATTTCAAAATGAATCAAAACACGAGCATTAGAAGGTACCTTACCTTGTATAGAGGCCATACCAAAGAAAGGGAGCACAAGCTTGAATGTTTTGGAGGGTTTCCGAAGCCAAAAACCACAGACTTCTTCTTTTCCAGAAGCGTAACAACAGTGGTAAAATCATAACACTAAGGCACAAAAGCATAACAAAGAGGCACATAAGCATAAAAATTGAGCCAAAAGTGTAACATAAGTGGTTTTTGAGGGATTTCAAGTGATTTAAATGGGATTTGAATGTTGGAATTTAGATTTTAGGGAGTATGGAGTGAAAATGAAGAGGAGAGTTGCTATCTCATTCATGGAAAGGATAATAATGAGTAAAAAGAGGGTTGCTTTTCCTTTATAAACTTTTAAGTACTCCTTATCTTTTGACATTTGCAAATGATATTTTTTACCTTTTGTGCACTTTGACAATAACCTGTTGCCCCTTCAAATGAGATAAGAAGGAAGTGTTGTGCAGGCAAATCCCCTTTATGGGCAAAGGTGATCCCTCTAGCCCTAGGGTGGTTATAGAAACTACGGGAACATACTAACATGTACCTTCCTAGATTGTGAATGAAATTTAGAGCAAGGAAGATGACCTACCTTGTTCTGATGCTATGTTGTCATCTTCCGTCGAAGTTGTTGCACAAAAATTTGTCACTATCCCTGTACTCCCCATTCCTTGATCCTGGAGGACCCATACAGGGACCCTTGTGTGCTTTCCAAGCATGGAATACATACCCCCAAACCACACTTTATCTACCAAGTCATCTCCATTTAAAAATTTTCTGGAAGATCCTTATAAAAACCTGGTTTTCAAGGTCGGCGCTTTGTCTCAGTGTCTAACCCACGCCGATCAACGCTCTATCTTATTGTCAGACCCGCGTCGATCCCCTTTTGGAAATTTTTTTGAATAGAAAGGAAGCTTCCACGACTAGAAGCTTCACAAGGCGGCGAGTTGGAAGTTTTTTTTAGGATATGCCTGAGGAACTCCCCTTTGGGCTTCTTGTTCCCAAGAAATAGGAACTACTCCAAAGGATAAGCTCTTTTCCCATTATTTGAGGGCCCATAACCTCCTCCTCCATTGTTCTATAAGAGACCTCCTTCACCTATGCTGCCTTAGTTAGTCTGACCTAGAGAGTTAGCTAGAGAGGAGAAGTGATAATAGCTTCAAGAGAATAGTGCAGAGTGTGATTGTTTTTATATGTTGGGAAAATAGTGAGATCTTGGACCTTTGTGTATGAGGGTGTTGCAAACATGCTTGGATACAGACCTGCCAAAGGAGATCCTCAACATCAAGTCTTGGTTGTAAACTCCCCTTGTCTTTATCATAATAAAATGCATTTGATTTTTATCTTCCACTCTTGTTTACACTCATAATGAAATTTCTAGCATTCCTTGATCAGTTAGATAGGTTGTAATTGTTTTATCTTTGTCATGATTTTATGCTTGTCATGGTGTCTTGAATGTCCATACAGGTAATCGAACATTGGTAGCAGCGTGTATCGATCTTGAGAAGAGCGATAGATCAAGAAGCTTCGACGGAAGATGACAACATAGCATCAGAACAAGGTAGGTCATCTTCCTTGCTCTGAATTTCGTTTACAATATAAGAAGGTATATGTTAGTATGTTCCCGTAGTTGCTAGACCCACCCTAGGGCTATATGGATCACCTCAGTCCGCAGAGGGGATTTACCGACACAAAGAATTGGGGACTCCACTGGGGAGTTTCCTTTGAGTTTTTCACTCTTTGAGGTCTTAGTCATTTGACAAGTTTAGTCAAACAACCATTTCCCTGTTTTTTCCTATGTTTTTCATCAATTACAATATTTTAATTTTTGCTTGAAGTGGTGAGTCTGGTCTTGGTTAGGAGAAATTCTTTGTTTTTTTCTTTTTCAGGCATTGGCGCTTTTATTTGTCTGACAGTTGCACTCATTGGTGCTAGTTATCAGTTATAAAGTCAAGCCAATGGGTTGTTGGCCCTAGTTTTAGTCCCAAATGTCGCGCCAATTCTAGGGTATGTGAAAATTAAGAGTTTTTCCCTAAGTCCTTCACCATTGTGTCTTTCCCTTCTGGTCCTTTTCTTTATATGATTTACATGTTCTCCCCTTCACTCAAGTTGGTTTGATTGCCTCATTGGCTTGGCTTTTGGTTGTTGTTTTTTTTTTCCTTTCTGTTGGGACGTTCATCCTACATCCTACGTTTTTCTAGGACTATGCATCAATTTCCTGGTTGCATGCTTCACGGGACATTTTCCTGTTGATTGAGTCACTCTCCTTTCTTGGTGAGCTATCTCTAGTTGATTGCCTTTTTCTTTTTGGTTGATTGAGTGATAAAGTCTCAAGTTTCTATCTGAGTTCATTTTGTCTTCTTGTTCGCTTGTGAGCATAGATTACGTTGCTCATTGTTCAACTGAAAAGTATTATTTGTATGATTGCCTGATGTAAAAGGGAATGAATTCCTTATTTTGAGCCCACGCTTTGGAAGTCCTCTTCGTGCTTGAACTCATATGTCTTGTAGCATTTTGAGGAATTTCGCTACAAAGTGTTCAAAACAAGATTGTATTCTTAATGTTTGGTTGCATCCTTTTTGCATTAAGAATATTTGCGTTCATTTAGTTTTCATCTCAAAGTTTTATTTTCGTTAAAATGCATTAGATCAAGTTGCATTGAAAAGTCATGTTTGAAATCTAGCATTGAACTTAGATTACATTGTTTAATGATTGAAAACTAAAAGTCGCTTTGAGTGCATTATCTTTAATTAAAAGCTTTCATTAAGTAGATTCTTATTTCATCAAAAAATGCATTGAGTGCATTCTTGTTCATTCAAAAGAAAAAGAAAATTGTGCATAGATTACAATTGCATAGTTTTCAAAAAGAGAATTTTGCATAGATTACATTGCATAATTCACATCGTTGAATGTTTTATATTACTTTTGGATAGTGAAAGTCACATAGTTAGGAAAATGTTTTGTTTGCAATATTACTGTTTGTTGCATCATTTTTTGAGACTCTTCCCTTAACTAGATAGCATTCATTGAATCGAAAGATTTATTTCCTCATATAGATGCATATAGAAGTTTTCTGATGACAACGACAGGGCCTTGGAATTGAGACATTAATTCAAGATCAACCTTAAAATGAATTTAATCAAACTAAGGAAGCATTAAAACTTAACGCACATATTTTATAGGTCTAAGCTAGTGACGTGTTCCGACGTCGTTAAACCTAGTAGTTGTCGTTCGCCACCTGGCATTAGACAGCGCTAGTATGGACTTATGCTCCCCATTTCGTCTCGTATATAAAGGGAGACCCTCATAGGTTGCAATCCTTTATCCATAGGAAGTTGATTATGTCGCCCTGTAACTGTGATACACCGAACACAACATTCGGGGAGAATACCTGCACGTACGTCAATTCCTTGGTCATTTCTCTTTAATTCGATCACCAATGCGTATATGGCAGTTCATAGCAACTTGGTACAACCTCTTGCTTAGAATTCATGAGTAGTCATTTTGATCTTTCCGTGACTTCCTAAAAATTTGAAAATATCATCGAGCACTTGTCCTTTCGAGCTCATTCAAACTGAAAGTGACTAGAGTCACCTTTTTCCTATTTCTTGACTCTTAAAATATGAAAAGGCAGAGTTTTGTTTTAGTGCCTTAAAAAATTAACTGTCCACGAAATATTCCTGGTTAAAGTTATCTTCCTTAGTGATTTTTTAGGGTTGTTTCCAATAGCAACGTTTCTGGAGTTTGCCAACTAAGGAATCCTCTTAGATGGGAATCCTGGTCCTTTTCCTTCATTCGGGAATTTTGGTGCCCCATATATGGCAACGTTGTCCCTCCCAGGATTAACCATTGGTATTTCGGTTTGGTTGTTTTCAACCCCTATGGTTTCGAACATCCAAATAGTTTCTCAACCAAGTTCACCTCTGCCTAAACCATGTCAACCCCATGTTGATCCTAAGATTTACCCCTCTCCTTCTTCGCCCATTTATTCACCTCGTGCTTCCTCTTCATTTGGTGACAGTTTAGGTTCTAGTACCCAGGTGGCTAAGAAGAAGAAGAAGAAATTGAAGAATAGGAAGGAAAATAAGCTAGGGGGGAAATCAACAACTATTTCTACCCATGCAGCTACTGTCGAGAAACCTCCCACTCCGTCTTGGCAAGTCAAATTCCCTTGCAACCTATCTGAGGGTGACCACCTTTGTCATGATTGCCCTGGTATTCCCAAGGTGCTATAAGTGTGGTCCGTTGGCCTAATTCATCCTTCATCATAAACCTATGGGCATCATGCTGATGATGAGCCTTCAAATAAGGATAATGAAACTCATAAGAAACAGGGTAAGATCAAATTTCCCTATAGGTTGTGTGAAGGGAACCATCCCATTCACCTCTGTCCTCATATGGATGAAGCTTCTAAAGTGTTGGATAACCTTTCATCTTCTGATTCTTATCTTCCCGTCGGTTACCAGAAGTTTTCCTCGAGTCCTGCTAGTTGATCAAATCATTGATCAGATTCATCTCCGGTAGATCCCGCTCTCTCTGAAGGTTAGTCTCCCAAGTCCATTCCCGACCAATAATTGGTTGAGAAAAAGGTCAAACTAGTTCCACCTATAGTCCATCATGTCTTTTCCATTGAGATTGGGCGTCATCCCAATCAATTTCTTTTTGTTTCCTCTGATTCCCTGGGATCGGAGGGCGATCCTCCTGTTTCCATGATCCAGGAGGATGATCCTCCGAATCTCATCGCCGCAGTTCTAGAAATTGATCCTCATTATTTCATTCCTGAATTTCAGGAGGATGGTCTTTCTGCTCCCGTAACACAGGGGGATAATCCACTTATTCCTATGGCACCTCTTCCATGTAGTTTGGTCGCTTCCTTTGATTGGAGTCGATTCACGGGATAACGTCTTCCTTCTTATGTTACCTTTTAGATCACTGTATAGGCCTGCAATATGGTCATACCGGGGATGATTATAGATGAAGGCGTCTTGGTTAGTATTCTGTCCTCAACTACATGGCAAGATTTGGGTTCTCCACAGCTTGTGCCTATTACTCAGAATCTATTGACTTTTAACAGAGGAACAATTCAACCATTATGGATCCTTCCGAAGTTTCCTATTACTTTGGGAGGAAAAACCGTCTATATAGACGTAATGGTGGTCCAAGGCCCAATGTATTTTAATTTACTCCTGGGACACGACTATGCTTATGCCATGGGCGCACTTATCTCTTCCCTCTTTCGTGTGATATGTTTTCCACATGAAGGTCGGATCGTGACCATTGATCAACTTTCATTCTTTGTTTCTACTGTGATAGCTGGCCCACCATCATCTCTTTATGGGGTTTATCCGTCAGTTGTATCTTCCCCGCCATAAGTTAATTATGTGGCCACTTGTTCATTTCCCTCATCTAGTGATTGTGCCGTCGAGTACCGTCTAATGGGGGAATTCGACCACGATTTCCGAGATTTTGTTCTCCCATCAGAGGAGACCTTCTTGGAAGACATGAATTCTTATTCGACATGATAAGTTTTCCATCAAAGCAGAGTTCATTTTCTTGTGTCAAGCTCCTTAAAAAATGAAACAAGGTCCATGGAGCATAGTTCGATTTCTTGTGTCAAGCTCCTTAAAAAATGAAACAAGATCTTTTGAGGATAGTTTGTTTTCTATGTCAACCTCATTAAAAAATGAATTAGGTCATGAGGATAGTTCTTTTACTATGTCACCATCGTTAAAAAATGAAACAAGTTCCCTTTTCAATTCGAGTCTTTGATTAGATCTCGTAAAATCCAAGTCGAGTCTTTCGCCTGATCTCGTAATTGAACCTTCATTCCATCCACCTATTAGTAACCAGAAGTATACTCCGGTGAATGTAATGAAACTTGGGGGGCCTATACCTCGAATTGAGTCACCATCCTGGGGGCATGCCAACTTTTTCAGGCATAGTTTTCCATGTTTTCAAGCTTGTGTAAAAATGAAACCAATTTCAAGCATAGTTTGTTTTGGTTTCAATCTTGTGTAAAAATGAAACCAACTTTAAGAAAGAGTTTCCTAATTTAAATCTTGTGAAAAAATGAAACCATTCTTATTTTACCTCTTTTGATTGCCATTTTATCAACCTATTTTTCCAGATGAGCCTTGGTTTTCTCACTCCATCGTCACCATTTGCTTGGCCGATCATACGCCTTCACTTGGTTGTTTTACCCGTTCTTGAGGAACCACTGCGATGAGTGGTTTTGTTAGCCAACCTCTTGATCTTTACTTGTTCTGAGCAGTTCCATCATCACCGGAACTAGTTGCTACCCTTAATGCCACTCATTCCTCCAGGAGGAGTCAACGTTCAACTCTTTTGTGACTCTCAAAAATTGAAAATATTGTCGAGACTCTTGTCGTTTTGAACTCGTTAAAGGTTGTGAAACATCGTTTACCCAGTACATATTTACCCCTTTTTCGGGCTGGGATAGATTATTTACGAAAAAGGAATACCTTAGCGTATCACGACTAAGATGTTCTCTCATACATAGTTTTCTACCTTTTCGGATCTGTGAGACTACTTATGAAAAGGGACCATCTGGAGTTTTCTTTTCCGCTTCTTTTCAAACTCTCTAAAGATGAAAAGATGCTGATTTCTTCCTTTGTCAAACTCGTTAAAACTTAAATGAAATTGGAAACCATCACCATGATGTAACCGAGTTCCTCCTTCCTAGGGCTCGTAAAATGTGCTAGGGTGGATTTTTTCGAAGGAAAAAATTATATGACAAGCATATGCTATTCTCTTCAAGCTTGTGTAAAAATAAAGAGGTACTCACCGGAAATGGAGGGGGGAAATTGAATTTATTCATCAGTTGTGTCAGCAGTATGTCACTCTTGAACATGACACTTGTCTGCAGTTCGTGTCGAGTTGGGATATTTTCACTATGTCACTTTTCCTCCATGGGTTTGGGAAATCCGTTTACCTCTCATTTGATTACCAAAATTTTCAACATTACCTTTGATCCTATTTGAGTCAAATGCTGCCAAATTCTAGAGTCGTGTCGCCAATATGTTCAAGAGAAAATCCTTCTGCAGTTTGTACATTCCCTGATCCTTTGTTTCAGTCTTGATTAACACTCATATTACATTCTCTGTTTCTTGTCGATGATGTGGGATTCATTATGACCCTCCTTCGACAGATCACTTCTCTTCGACTTCAGCTCATTATTCGAGAAGTCGATCTAGAGACTCATATTTGGTACCTTAGAGCTTTCATGCCTCAATGGAAAGTTCTTTTCATTTGACGATAGGTTCTCGTCATTGGCCTTCGATCGAGTGATTTTACTGGTGTTCGAATCCAACTCACTATTCACATTCCGCGGATTGTGCTAGTTGTACCTTGAAAGCCATTGTTATCATTGGTGGTTTCTCTCGCGCATGTTAATAACTTTCATCATTGGCTAGTAGTCAAGTGAATTTCTTTCATGTTCGACTTCAACTCACATATTCGCATGCTTGAATTTGTACTTGTTCTAGTCAAGATGGAGCACAAGACCCTGGGTTTTGTCTGATAAAATCCAGGCTGGGAGATATTTTGGTTTATCACGACTATATGCATGACTCATTTGATTGGATGGCTGCGACCATACCATGATTCTATATGTGATCCTTCTCAGATGGATGGTTGCGACCATACCATGGTCTCTTTTACAGATGGTTGTGTCCATACCTTGATTCGTGTATTTTCATGAGAGATTATAGTTATGTATGTGTATTTATGCTTGATTTGCAGGTCTCCCAAGGGCAGCATCTGGTTCCTTGCACTTACTTGTAAAGCATTTCACCCTTCACTTGTGTTCGGACTTCATAATTTAGGGGGCATCTGTTACATAACACTTTGTCACTACCCATGTACTCCCCATTCCTTGATCCTAGAGGATCCATACAGTGTCCCTTGTCTACTTTCCAATCATGGAATACATAACCCTGAACCACATTTTTCTACCAATTCCTCTCCCTTTTCAAATTTTTTTGGAAGATCCTTATAAAAACCTGGTTTTCAAGGTCATCGATTTGTCTCAGTGTCTGACCCGCGCCGATAGCAGATATTTGCACTGAGACCCACAACGATCAGCGCTCTGTCTTAATTTCAGACCTGCGTCGATCCTCTTTTGGAAATTTTTTTAAATAGAAAGGAAGCTTCTTCAACTAGAAGCTTCGCGAGGCGATGAGCTGGACGTTTGTTTTGAGGATATGGCCGATGAATTCCCCTTTGGGATTCTTGTTCCAAAGAAATAGGAACTACTCCAAAGGATAAGCTCTTTTCCCATTATTTGATGGCCCATAACCTCCTCCTCCATTGTTATATAAGAGACCTCTTTCACCTATGCTGCCTTATCTTTTGACATTTGCAAATGAAATTGTTGACCTTTTGTGCACTTTGACAATAACATGTTGCCCCTTCAAATGAGATAAGAAGGACATGTTGTGCAGACAAATCCCCTCTACGGATAGAGGCGATCCCTCTAGCCCTAGGGTGGGTCTAGAAACTATAGGAACATACTAACATGTACCTTCCTAGATTGTAAATGAAATTCAGAGCAAGGAATATGACCTACCTTGTTCTGATGCTATATTTTCGTCTTCTGTCGAAGCTTCTTGATCCGTCGTTCTTCTCAAGCTCGATGCATGCTGCTACCAATGTTCGATTACCTGTACAGACAGTCAAGACACCATGACAAGTGTAAAATCACGACAAACATAAAATAATTACAACCTATCTAACTGATCAAGGAATGCTATAAATCTCATTATAAATGTAAACAAGAGTGGAAGATAAACATCAGTTGCATTTTACTATGATAAATACAAGGGGAGTTTACAACCAAGCCTTGATGTGGAGGCTCTCCTTCAGCAAGTCCATATCCAAGAACGTTTGCGACACCCTCATACACAAAGGTCTAAGATCTCACTATGTTCCTAACACACAAAAACAATCACACTCTTCTCTATTCTCCTGAAGCTACAATACTTCTTCTCTCTATGATTGTTGCTTCTCACTATCTAACTAAGGTAGCATAGGTGAAGGAAGTCTCCATATATAACAATGGAGGAGGAGGATATGTGCCCTAAAATAATGGGAAAGAAGATTATCCTTTGGAGTAGTTCCTATTTTATGGGAACAAGAAGCCCAAAGGGGAATTCCTCGGCCATATCCTCGAAACAAACTTCCAGCTCTCCGCTTTGCGAGGTTCAGACATTAAGACAGAGCATCGATCGTCATATGTCTAAGTGAAAATATCTGCTATCAGCGTGGGTCAAACACTGAGGCAAAGTGCCAACCTTGAAAAATAGGTTTTTATAGGGATCTTCCATAAAAGTTTTAAAAGGAGATGAATTGGCAGATAAAGTGTGGTTTATGGGTATGAATTCCATGCTTGGAAAGTACACAAGGGTCACTGTATGGGTCCTCTAGGATCAAGGAATGGGAAGTACAGGGATAGTGATAAATTTATGTGTAACATATGCCCCCTAAATCATGAAGTCCGAACATGAGTGGGGTGAAATTCTTTACGAGTACGTGCAAGGAACTAGACACTACCATTGGGAGACATAAAAATCAAGCATAGATACATATACATAAATAGAATATCTAATGAAAATACATGAATCAAGTTATGGACACAACCATTCATAAAAGAGACCATGGTATGGTCGCAACCATCCATATGAGAAGATCACATATACTCATGGTATGGTCACAGCTATCCATCTGAAAGAAACATGAATCCAATCATGGAAAAATCATATCGCCTCGCAACCTAGACTTTAGAGAATAAAATCCAGGGTCTTGCGCTCCGTCACGACCCAATCAAGTACAATTTCAATCATGCGAATAAATGAGCTAAATTCGAACATGCAAGAAAATCGCTTGATTACCAATCAATGATGTAAATTGTTAACAGGCGCAAGAGAAACCACCAATTATGATAATGGTCCTCAAGGTAATTCAGTAAAATCCACGGAATATGAATAAGGAACTAAAGTCAAACACCCATGAAATCACCCAATGGAAGGCCAATGATGTGAACTTGTTGTCGAATGCGAAGAACATGCAAGCTCTAAGGTACTAGAAAGGAGTCTCTAGATCGACTTCCCAGATAATGAGCTGAAGTTGACAGGAAGCGATCCATCAAAGGAGGGTCATAATTAATCCGACATCATTGACACAAAATAGAGAAGTTGATATGAGTGTTAATCAAGACTGAAACAGAGGATGGGGAATGTAAAAACTGCAGAGGTATTTTCTCTTGAACATATCGGCGACACGACTCTAGAATTTGGCAGCATTTGACTGTCATGTTTGTTGGGTCATAAAGGTGACTATTACAGGAAAATTCAATGCTTCTCATTCAATTATCAACCTAGGGAAAGTCTTTTTATTTCAAGAGTGTGAGCACAGTATATGCAAGTGATATTAAATAACAACTACTCTAAATTATCATAAGGAAGACTATCTAATTCTTGAATTTAAATCAATTCGAAGTGAAAAGGGATTATAGAATTCTTTTGACTATTAGGTCGAAGTAAGTACAGAAAGAGAAATGTATGATTGAACAACATACTGTGATGAATTGAACAACAAGCCTAATAAATTGAACAACAGTTGAAGAAATTGAACATCAATTGTTTATCTCAATTTTGCAATGGAATTCTCTTTTAAAATATGAAAGGACATCTCTGTAAATCAAACAACAACTAGACACGTTGCAATATTAATAAAGAGATTCAATATTTAACTATATACAGAATTGAACAGTAGTCATGCTAAAACTAAGGAAACACGTATAAAGCATCAGGAAATGATGAAATCATATAAACAATTATGAGAATATTGACTGTAAGAAAGAAAGCATGAATGATGAACTATTATAATGAAAGAGAAAGCTGGAGCATCTTATGTTCACAATTCATTCAATTAAATGATATCTCACGAAATGCATTAGATGACTGAAACATAAGTTTTGTAATTGAACATATAGCACATATATTAGCGAAGAAACTCCCAGGGCTGGGCCCAAAGCCACCAGAATTCTACTGCTACGAAAAACTCAGAGATTGATTATCCAAAAACACCAAAACCTTTATTAATCTGAAAGTTAATACATTGATATAAATGGAAAATTATGTCCCAATACGTCTATTACAGAAGAAAATCTCTATTCTGTTCTATCTATCTTGTTCGTCTTTGGCCTTTTAAAGGTGAATTCAACAATGGTAACGGTATTTTCCATACGGGATCCTACTGCTCATGGATGTCATTTGAGTTCTTTAGACGTGGAGGTGCCTTTCCGTCTTCCCCTGGCCCATGGGATTCATCATGATCCCGTTAGTCTCTCTTTCTGAGCTATCTTCCGATTATCATTGGTTCAGCTACTTTGTTTCCCTATGAATAAAGATACAATAAGTCAAATTCCCGTTGTTAAAAATCCCTTTTACCGTTAGTTCATTTTGTGCTGATTTTTCATTAATTTTCCTTTCCTTTACTGTTAAGATGAGGAAAAATTCATAAAGGTGCATAACAATTCATGGTAAAGGTAGGGTGAAAACGTACCTTATTCTCAGCCCAACATACTCCCCCGCTTACCTATTTGCAAGTCCTCGTGCAAAAAATGATTGAGGTGTAATTGGGTCAGAGAATATGCAGGGTAGATTTCTTCTTTATAGGATCTGAAGCCATGTTTCTGTCTGTTATTTTTAAAGGGAAAGAGTAAAGGAAAGGAAAATTAATGGATAGGCCCCAGTTTCTTCCTGAATGTCTTCGAAATACTCTTGCCCATGCTGTATAATGTCCTTATGGATAGGCCCCAGTTTAGTCCTTACTCCCTTTCTCTGCATGAAATTCTTATGTTGGGTGAACAGATGCAGGGGTCTAGTAGTTTCTCCTATAACCCACAGGTATAGGCCATGTTCCCTCTTCTAGAAAATGTTTTAGGCTTTAGCCCACTGAGTCTAGTTCTTAGAAAAAGAGAGGAAAGCTTGGAACTGAATGTATCCTATAAAGGGGTTGGGATTGTCCATGTCCTCCTCTAGGAAGAAGTTGTGCATGTGTAATTCTCACAAAAGGTATTGCACCTGCTCATTTTGTTCATTTTAGCAATGGACGAATTCCTCAATGGTTTTAAAAGTCTTGGGCTTCCCTGCCTTGATGGCCTTGATCTTCAGTAATAGATACCATTCTACTAAAAATAGGGCATAGTTGGTGGCTAGTGCCCTGCATGTTAGCACATCAGAGTACAGAGAGAAAACCATACTGGTTTTCTTCTTGGCTTGTTCCACCTGATCCTGTGCTTTATTTACCTTCGCCTTTTCTTCTTTGAGTTGAGAAAATGTCTCATCCTCCATTGCAGAAAGGTCTTTGAATTTATTCAATAGTTTCTGGTGTTCTTGTGTGGGAACTACTTCCTTTCTTCATTGTGCCAATTCATGCTAGGTTTAAATTAATTCATTATGAAATTTTTGATTGGTAGCCTTTTCTACCAAGGGAGTGTAGGTAAGTGCTTCCTCCACTTTGGTTTCCTTTTCTTCTATAAATTCCAGCCTAGTTTTCACATAGGCTTCAACAGTGTGCACTAGGTCAGTCTATACCTCAACCTCAGTGGTGTCTACTAGATCAGTCTGTACTTCAACCTCAGTAGTGTCTGCTAACTAGAAGACAAATTTTGTTTTGGTTATGTGGTAACCAATTCTTTCTTGGGCCTCCGAGCCTTTCTTACTTCCTTCAACTATTTCTTCAGATGTTTTATCATTTTTCTTAACCTCCTGCAATTTTTTTTCATTTTCCCTAACTTCTTTTCGGTTGATTTCTCTTCTAGCACAGTTTTCAGGAACGGTGGTGCTAGTTACAAGGTTACCAGTGATGATATTTCCTTCATGCACTCTGGAGTTTACTTCTACATTAATGTCCCGAATGGGTGGGATGTTATTCCCTTCAGGGGTTAGAGGGACCGTCTCCGTACTTGCATTTTGTTCTAAGGGGATGGTGTCTCCTGACTGGTTTTCAGATTCGACTACCACTTCTGCTTGATCTTCCCTATTCCCCCAATAAATCTTAGGAGGAGATAAGGCTCTAAAATCTAGTGATTCATCTTGGTGGGGTAATATTTCAGTGCGGCCAGAGCTGCTGGCAGTGGTAGAGTGGTTCAACGGTTCCTCTTGCTCCTTAGCTTGTTCAGATGGGCTTCTAATTTCACGGGATGCCCGCATTTTCTCTAAGACTTGAGCCATCTCTTTTTCATAGTCTTGCAAAGGTATGTTTTGAGGGCTTGAAGGTGATTTATGGGATGGCTTTGCCTCATTGTAATGTTCCCAATTTTAGCCTCAAGCTAAAATGGAGCATTATAGTTGCACATTTTATTTTTGCATAATAAAATGGGGAAGGAGACACCTTAGCCCCTTTTAGAATGAAGAAATAACACTCCTCATGTGAAAATGAGAAGAATAAAGTAGTTGAAATAAACACCAAGGGTGTGAATGGAACCCAGCTCACTTGATTAGTCACCTTTGACTAAAGTCAACAGCGCTGCCCAAGGAGGAAGAGGCTTCCTAGAGAAGCTGCGCAGTTTTGGAGGGAAGAGATTCACATGAGGGTGGAAACCCTAATTGGTGGGACCTTGGTGGAGAAGAGTTCCTTTTTTTTATAAGGAGGAGATGGCAGCCCATTTGGAGAAAAGTTATGTTTTAGAATTTCAGACTTGGGTCTGCAAAGGCTTGCATCCCTAGGCTGTTTAGCAGGGTGATGGTGCCCTCGGGCACTAGGGTGTTCCTGATCGGGAATCCCTACCTCTTCCTTAAAAAAGGATGAGGATTGAGCTACATTTCCTCAATCCAGCATTGGCCACAGCTACATTCATCTTCTACAACGTTATTTCTGTAGCAGAGAGGACGTTGTGTTGCTGGGTGCAACAAGAGAGGAACTCATGGAGTCTCTCTTGTCTTGTTTTCTTCAGTGGAGGAGTGATCCACTGATTGGAGGGGCTGCAAGGAGGATTCCCGGGCTTCATATCAGATATGTTGGCATGGGCCAACATTCCATCATCTCCCACTGCGCAGTCCATGGAGGAAACTACGTTATTTCAGAGGAGGCGGTGAGAGAGGGGTTTCTGGAGCTTCAAAGGAGGATGTTTTTTAGATAAAGGGATCAGCCCTTTGTATTGGAGACATGATTAGAGGAGGGAAATAAGATTTTATATCAGCCACAGCCTCATTCTTGTTTTGGTTTAGTTGCAGTGACAAGACTCTTGTCACATTTTGGTTTTCTCCGGCATTTCTAGCAATCTTCATAGATTGGCTAGAAATCTTGTATTTCAGCCCATCTCTTTGTTGTTGGGCTATTTTCTTGTATCCTTTAGCATCATTATCATTTTTTACACATTCAGAAGCTGCTATTCTCTTAATTACTGTGTAGGCATGGTCCTCCGGCATTCTGTGTAGCTGCAGCAACATTTGTATTTCATGGTGTAATCATTAGAGATTGATTCCCATTGTCTAAAGGGTTCATTCCTCGTGGTATTTTTGTTTATTGTTGCTAATATGATAATATAATTGATGGCTGTAGTATTTTCCCTCTTGTGATGTATTTCATATTTCCAGAGTTAACATTCATGTTCTTTTGTTTTTGTAAGCTCTCTCATTAAGCATTGTTTTAGAGATCTAGTTTTGGGAGATATGAATAACCCATCTAGATGTATTTATTTGAGCTCATATTCTGCATAGGAGTTGTACAATGAATTTTCTAAGGCATCCCAACAATGGTTTGTCTTATTTTTGTAGCAGCTTCCTTATACAGCGTCCTCAAGGACCCTGTAGCAGAAATTCCTGAGGTGGAATATTGCATATCCATAGACAGAGTCTGTGAAGGGCCATCTAGCCTCAGGATCTCTCCCTTATTTGGAAGGAGTCTTATCCTGTAAATTCCCCAACATTCAATCTCTGAAATGGACTTGTGATGTCTCACTGAAGAAGGAAATTGGAATATCCTAAGATATTCCCGATGGAGCAGAAAATTCCAGATTTGGAATATTACACTTATTTGCCAATTCCGAGGTGTCTTGCCATAATTGCAATATTTCACACCGTCTTCGCTTCCTTGGTTCTAAAATCGAAGCACAGGTCCTTTTTCCTCTTGCTCTCCTAGGTATGTTTGTTCTAGGAAGCTCAATTTCTACTCCGACAGGGTTTTCCTCAGGGACATGTATGGTAGGGTTATCAAAGTTTTCTAAGGATTTATGTTGTTTGCCTAGCTCACGAGTGATAATTAACTTGATTAATCCATGGCGGTTGACAACTGCTTGGGGTTTTTTAGCCTTTCTCATTCGAACAATAGTGTCGTGTTGTAATATTCCCAATTAGCCTAAGCTAATGGGAATATTCATTTTTGTTTCATTTTTCTGTTGTATGAATAAATGTGTAAAGGAGGACAATAAAAACTCCTAGAACAACAAGTAAATCAATGCCACATGTGAACAAAGAAAAATATGGGCTATTTACATAAACGCCCTTATGTGTGAAAGGAATTGAATCTTTTGACAGGGTCAACCATGACCAAATCAACAACGCTGTCTAGAAGGAGTGATCTTCATTGAGGCACAGTGAAATTTTAGTTAGAAGTGGCTCATGTGAAAAGAGCTATTTCATTGAGATGGTTAAGGGTTTTTCAAGCTCTCAATATTATAAAAGAAAGAGGAGGAAACATGAGAAGGTTGTTTATGATTATCATATTTCTGAAGATTTTGTCTGTTTAGACATTTCTTATTCTCCTTGCTGTATAATAGAGAATAGTGTTGTTTAGCACTGGGTGTTCTTGATCGGGAATCCCACCTATTTCCTTGAGAGGCCTCTTGTAAGAGTTTGCATTTCTTGTCCACTATTAGGCATTTGGCCAAGCTCTTCTTCCAACTCCAACGCAGATCTTGTTGAGGTTTGGTTTTCTTTGTAAGTTGCAGCCAGTGGAGACTATATCTACTCAGATCTAGGATATTCTAGTGCCTCTTTTCAATGGGGAAGGATTTTATCCCATTGGAAAGAGAGTATTAGATGATTGGAGCACCATTTTCAAACCTTGGCTTGAGGCAAAACATGTTCTAGAGCCTACATCGCAGTTTTCATTCCAGTACTGCATTATTTTGCAAGGGTACAGTTGCAGGATGTTTTGGCACAATTTTGGAGGAGAGATTTCTAGCGTTGGGGATCTACCATTCACTATGGAGATCCATGGATTTCAGATCTATTCCATGTCATTTCAGATCTGATCTGAATATTGTTGTATATGCTTTATAATTTCTAAATATTCCTGCAGATCTAGTGCATAAGATCTCAAATCTACTCCATTTACTTCAATTTTTGCTGAAAATCCAAAGGGGCATTTGAAGAGGAGCCTATCTAGTGTAGAGATATGATATATACCTAAATTTTTGTACACATATCTGCTCTAGATTTTAAGTGTAATCTACTGCTATTTCAGCCAATAAAAATAATGTTTTCAAGCTTATTCAGTCATAATATATGGTTGCAGCACCTCATTTTTTAGGATTTCTTCATGTAAAAGTCTTTTATTTCTATTGTACATATTATGGACCCCAATATAAATCTGATTTGCTGATGTAAATGTTATTTTTGAGCCTCCATATTGGCCTCCTACTCTTACTTATCTGAACTACATTATTTCTCTGCAGTATTGTTTAATATTGCTGCATGTTTCCCATTTGGGATATTACGGTGGTATCAGAGCAATCATCTTGGCACATCCCGTAATAAGCCAATATGTCTTCAGAAGAAGAAGAGCCTCTTATTGACAGAGAGAAGAGATATCTAAAAAGAATACAGAAGAAATTTTATTACACAAATGATGATAGAGACAAGGGTAAAGCCCCTGAATCTGGAAGTGATGAAGAAGGAAAGGGCTTTGAAAAAATCCTTTTGAGAGCCATGCGAGATCTTGCTAGAGAGATCAAAGAGATGAGATTGGAAAAAATCAAAGAATCTCCTAAGAGATTTAATATTGGAGAAAGTTTTAGCATGTCTCACCACTGTAATGATCAACCAGTGCATCAGCCACAAGTTTCCCACGCTCTACCATGCATACATTTTTGGCTGTGGGAAATGAAGGGTTTCAAGAGCAAGCATCCCTTGAAGAATATTTTGAAGAATATGAGTCTCAAAATCATATATTCAAATATTACTTGAGTTTTCAAGAGTTCTATCAACTGAAGGACAAAAGAAGACCAAGGCATCGACATAGAGATGGTGGATTCACTCAGAATCATGATCGACATCACTCTATGGGAAGATTATTTTTACCCAATTTTGATGGGTCATCCAAGTGTTCTTCCAAAGCATGGGTAGAAAAACTTGACATATAATTTCAATTGAACAAGGTTCCAGAGATGGAAGCTATCAATATTGTAATGCTGCACTTTGAAGGTGAAGCACATGACTGGTGGTTCCATGGCTTGTCTACATTGGGTCATGCCAATGTGACTGCTTATTCAGAGTTCACTAGAAGGCTGGCGGAAAGGTTTGATAGAAGAGATCCAGAGGCACCATTCATGAGCCTTGAAAATTTGAATCAATCAGGTAATACAGAGTCTTATATTTCTGAATTTTTTAGATTATCTGTTATGGTTCCTGATTTGTCTACAACAAGAAGGGTGTACATGTTCATCAATGGTCTAGATGAACCTCTTCATGGGTTGGTAAAATCTACCAAGCCCACTACCTTGCATGATGCCATTAAGAGGGCTAGATACCTTCAAGATGCCTTGCCAAAAGCAAAGGCAAACTTTTAGCGCAAACCCTCTTTTCCTTCTAAAGGAAAGGAAGAGAAATTTGCTCCTTCCAAGGAGAACTCATTCAAGAAGCCTCTTGATATTGAATTACGAAGAGATCTAAGGAAGAATAAGCTATGCCTCACTTTCCAAGAACCATGGGCACCTGGACATATATGTGCTATTGGAAAAGCACATTACATAGAGGTATTTCCATATCTTGAAGAACAAGAAGATGATGAACCAAGAAGAATTCACAGCGCTGACACTGTTGAAGGAGATCCAACACCATCAGGATATGGGAATGGAGCATTTTCTCCTATTTGAGGAACTCTTGCATCTTTGAGAGGAGTACCTAAGTACTTGACCTTAAGAGTTCAAGGTTCAATCATGAATCAGAGGGTTTCTATACTGATTGACAGTGGGGCTACCCACAACTTCATTGATGCCCATCTTGTGCAAAGGAGGGCAATGCCCACTAATAATTTTGAGGGATTCTCTGTTTTTGTCCCAGGAGATAGAAAAATGAAATGCATGCATTATGTCCCATCACTTTCAGTCACCATGGGTACCTACACTTTGGTTGATCACTTCTTTGTGGTTGACATACCGGACACCAATGTGATTTTTGGTGTTCAATGGTTGATTACATTGGGGAAGGTCACCACTGATTGGGAGGCTTTGAAAATGGAATGGGTGGACAAGAATAGTGGTGAATCTCAAATGATCAAAGGCATGCATACTTACCCCTCACATAACACTTCCACATAGAAAACAGAGATGGATTTGTGTAGTGGAAGCAAGGACCTTACAGTCCCATCTATTATGTTCATGAGATTTCTGCATGGGATACTCTTATCTAGTGGCAAACCACCTAGGAGGCCACCTGATTCAGATTTGGTGGGGAAGGCCTCACAACATGCTGCTCGAAGTTTAGATCTAGGAGGGATTGGAGCACTTGAAGACAAAGCTACAACGTTGGGAGTCTTGGGTAAGCTTAGGAGGGAGGGAGATCTTTTTCCCTTATCATTATCACCCACTCTCATTTGTGTATCTGTGCTGTGGGAGGAGAAGAATGAAAGGAATGGCCTTCCAACACACACCTTTGGCATGGGGAATGTCAAGGAGGATACCATCAACATGACAGACATTTCTTTTGATACACCATCAACGTTGTCATTGTTGAGCAGTTTAGATCTATATTGAAAATCCCAACTGTTGGTGGATTATTCCAAGTATCTTTACACTTGTATGATATTTGATGACCAACTGCATGAAGAGGGCTATTTAGTCCATGAAGGAGTCATCTATCATCATGGTAGGATCTTCTTGTCTAGAGATTCTAAGCTCAAGGAGAAGTTTCTACAAAGGGCCTACAAAGAGTTCTGTTTCAGCCACATGTATTCTATGAGGATCTACAGCATCATCATGAGGAGCTTTGATTGGGAAGACTTGAAAGAAGAACTATATCAGCATTTTCAAGAATGCATGAACTATGTGGAGTTGGGGCAGCAACATGACTCCATGAAGGGGTTATTTCAACCATCTCTTCCTTCTTTTGAAAGAGGAGAAAGATCCATGCACCACTCCATTTGTATGAGGAGTATTGTTGGTGAAGAATCTGATCATGTAAAGCATGTTTTATTTTCTAATTGTACACATTATTTCACCATGTTTATGCAGGCCATGGCTCCAAGGAGGAGTGATATATCATGTAAATCTTATGGCAAACTTTGGGCCACACAAATTTCTGAATTTGGCCACTCCCTTGATGAACAAAGGGATATTTTCTATCATGATGGGTGCTTTCCCAAGGCACCAAACATATCTCACACTTTCAGCCATAGTGAGATAACATGGGCAGCAAGTAAGTGGTGGGGAAACCACTTACCACACCTTGATCTGATGCAAGTAGGAGATGCACTACGCTATTACCATATGTGGGATTATAACCCACCTCCACATGCTCAAATTTTTGTTTGTGTATATGTAGTTTTTCTTCCATACATTGATGATATACTTGTACTTTTTATGGTTATGTATGGAGGGAGGATGGGAGGCATGTATGTACCACATGGGATGGAGACTATCCATGTGCCTTATGCTACATGTTTCAGGGAGATCATTGGTTTATCCATGTTTGTTTCATTTGATTTATTGACTCCTTTTGGGATGGAATATGTACATCTCATAATGACTTTGGAGGAACAATTTATGGAGGGTTGGATTGGTGAACACTTAGCTTATGGAGGAAGCTTAATTCATGATGGGTCACCAATGGAGGAGGAGAAGTGTTGCAGCACTCACCTTATCAGTTGCTTGAGAACAAGCAAGATTTTGGAGGAGAGGACTGTAACATTCCCAATTAGCCCAAGCTAATGGAAATATTCATTTTTGTTTCATTTTTTTGTTGTATAAATAAATGTGTAAAGGAGGACAATAAAAACTCCTAGAACATCAAGTAAATCAATGCCACATGTGAACAAAGAAAAATCTGGGCTATTTACATAAACACCCTTATGTATGAAAGGGACTGAATCTTTTGACTGGGTCAACCATGACCAAATCAACCACACTATCTAGAAGGAGTGATCTTCATTGAGGCACAATGCAGTTTTAGTTGGAAGTGTCTCATGTGAAAAGAGCTACTTAATTAAGATGGTTTAGGGTTTTGCAAGCTCTCAATATTAGAAAAGGAAGAGGAGGATAGCATGAGAAGGTTGTTGATGATTATCATATTTATGAAGATTTTTTCTGTTTAGACATTTCTTATTCTTCTTTTTTTTAGCAAAGAATAGTGTTGTTTAGCACTAGGTGTTCCTGATTGGGAATCCCACCTCTTTCCTTGAGAGGCCTCTTGTAAGAGTTTTCATTTCTTGTCCACTATTAGGCATTTGGCCAAGCTCTTATTCCAACTACAACGCAAATCCTATTGAGGGTTTGGTTGTCTTTGTAAGTTTCAGCAAGTGGAGGCTAGATCTACTCAGATCTAGGCCATTCTAGTGCCTCTTTTCAGTGGGGAAGGATTCTATCCCATTGGCAAGAGAGTATTGGATTATTGGAGCACCATTTTTATACCTTGGCTTGAGGCCAAACATGTTCTAGAGCCTATAGCGTATTTTTCATTCCAGTACTGCGTTATTTGCAAGGGTACAGTTGCAAGGTGTTTTGGCACACTTTTGGAGGAGAGATTTCAGTGTTGGGGATCTGCCCTTCACTATGGAGATCCTTGGATTTCATATCTATTCCATGTAATTTCAGATCTGATCTGAATAATATTGTATCTGCTTTAGAATTTTTAAATATTCCTGTAGATTTTCTGCATAAGATCTCAGATCTACTCCATGTACTTCACTTTTTGTTGAAAACCCCAAGGGGCATTTGAAGAGGAGCCTATCTAGTGTACAGATCTGATATAGATCTAAATTTTTGTATACAAATCTGCTCTAGATCTGAAGAGTAATCTACTATTTTTCAGCCAATAAAAATAACATTTTCAAGCTTATTCAGTCATAATATATGGTTGCAGCACCTCGTTTTTGAGGATTTCTTCATGTAAAATTCTTCTATTTCTGTTGTACATCTTATGGACCCAAATATAAAGCTGATTTTCTGATGTAAATGTTATTTTTGAGCCTCCATATTGGCCTCCTACTCTTACTTAGCTGAACCGTGTTATTTCTCTGTAGTATTGTTTAATATTGTTGCATGTTTCCCATTTCGGATATTACAAGTGTAATACAGAATTCCAGAAAGAAGACATATTAACTGAATTTTTTTGTTTAAGAACAACTAACAATTTGATTTTTCATGGTTTTACCACGTCTTGGCATCCATTGCATGTGAAGAATATATGGATGAATGCTGCTAATTCCTGCCAAGGTTGTTGTAGGGATGCAGAGTTGACTCCCTTTCCCTTCCGTTCCAATGGTTCCCCTGGATCTTAGTATGCTGCGATTTCCTCTCGTAGAAGAAGGTGTTTTTTGGTCCATCTTTCTCCCTCTGTTGGTATTCCAGAGACTTCAGCGATGATATCCTCTGTGACTGGTATAGTCCTTCCTCTGAGTTTGGTACGACCCTCTTGTAGGTTCTGCAGGAATTCAACAGATATTTCTGTGTCAAACCCTTGCAATTTTTGTAAGTATGGCAGCCAGCCAACTTGATGAAGAATGGTGTGAGCTGCATCTACGATTGGGAAGGTCGTAGGTTCATTTCGGAGAGAGTTTCATCCCATGGCTGATGTGTTATCTGAGCTAATTTCTCCCTCTGTTTGTGTTTATTTTCAGCACTATTGGTTAGAATAAACACTGCATGCAAGAGAAAAAGAAATTGCAGCCTTCTATCATAAATGTAGGTAACTTCATATTGTAATTGCAATGATCTTTTGGTCTTATCATCGTATCCAATGGAATTTGTGCAGGGAATTCGTATGCTTAATATTTATGGATATTTACACCCCCTCTCTCGAAATAAGGGCGTTCACGTCCTCAAGTACAAGAGAGATTGGATCAATCATGAATGCACACAGGGAAAATGTCAGAAATCAGTAATCACAGTGTATACGATAGAACGGTGTCCGTGGCCTTGGAGCTCAAGAAAAAAAGGAGTGATTGGAACAAGTATGAATGCGTGCATGCAAGGGGTTAGAATTGGAATTTATCATAAGTGTATCTCATGTGGGAATGACCAAAGAAGGGGAGAAAGCAATAGAAATTATTATGATAGGATGTCCTCATTTAATGATATGGTATGACGGAAGCATGGCAGTGACGGATAATGATTGGTGCCACCATCCTGTAATTCAAACATGAAATCATAGTTCATTCATAGTTACTTATGCGGCTAAATAGTATTATCACTTAGTATAGTAGTGTGTTTATTTTGGAAATGGATAAAAAAAAATATAGGAAATAGGGTATATATAAGAGTAATTGGCTATCGTTAGGAGCATACTCTCATACCGCAAGTAGAGCCACTTTTTCCAGTAGGCATTCATAGCCTTGACAGGGTTGCTATTTTAACCCGAAAAATGCGCCAGAATCCTCTATGTAAAAGTAGATATTTTTCCAAATTTATGGAGAGATCACCGTGTTGGTGTGGTGGCCAGATAGTCACGGTGCCAATCACTGAAGTTATAATAGAGTGATCAGTCTGGCTCGTGATGAGACCTCCCGTCCTTCAAGCAGTTGGAGCTATCGAGAAGGTCATTACCCTGGTGTGTTGGCCATTGTGGGCATGTCACCTGCTAAACCCTTATGATCGTGGTAGGTTGGCTCATGATGAGACCCCCTATTCTCTTTTAAAATTTTCATATAGGTATAATACTTCCTTTTGAAAATTAGGCATTTTGTGTTGAAAATGCAGCAAGATGATGGAGCTTAGTGAAATGAAGTCGCCTTCACTAAGTGGGCCCGCGGGCAAATTCTGGCGCAAAGTCTATTTTTAGACTATGTCTATTTTTAGACATATGGAGCATGGTCCAGGGGTTGCAGTATGTTATTCTTGGAGTATTGGTCGAGTTGAAAATAGATGAGACTCATTTTTTGACCTATAGGTCGATAGGTCGATGTCTATTTTTGCACTAAACTCTATTTATCCTGTATTAGGGAAGTCAAATATTATTTACCCTTAACAATATTTGGACTCTAAACAACAGTTTACTCTCTTGGAGCACTTCAGTTCGAGCTACAGAAGTGGCTCATGCATCTGACAGAGGAATTACGCTATTCCCAAGGGTTTTATGGCATCATGCATGGTTGACTTCAGTTAGGACTTCAGTGGCAGAAGTTTGGTGGAGTTAATGAGACAGCTAGTGGAGTTGTGTTCTGTTTATTTTAGTTGAACTGGTTGAGATTAGTTTAACTAGCTAATCAACTAGTTGTGAGTGGAGTGAATTAAATATTATTTAATTCATTAATTAGTAACTCATTATTCAACTCAATAACACATCAGTTCACTACAGTGCATGGACAGTTCAGTGGAGACCAGTGAAAGAGGTAGATGAAAGGGTGGAGTTAGCTATCAGTGGCGACATCAGTTGTGCATGAGATTTGCACCACACTTGGAGGATTTGTCCATGACAATTGCGCAGTCAAGCCAAGGAGATTCGAACCTTTGATCTCTATATAGACAGGCCTGGATTGCGCAATAGAGGCAAGGCAATTGGCGGTGAGTTTTGAACCAGTAACCTGTTCAAAACTGAGCTAGTTTGTGTGTAACTTTATGAGAAAGTACTGAGTACTTGTGAGGAGTATTGTACTGAGTTTGTTACATGATTTCTCCATTATAATATACACAATAGCTATGGGGTTTTCAGCTATAATATTTCCCCATACATACTGTGTTAATGTGTATGATGATTTGATGTGCTATCGCTTGTTTTATTTCCGCATGTTTGATGATCTGAGTGGAAGAGATTATGTGTTGCATATAAATTTGAATTGTATGTGATCAGGATAGTCTCGGTGGATAATTAATCATTATTCAGCAAATTTCTACATGGTATCGGAGCTATTGAAGCAAAGATTGATCATCACAGTGATTACAAACTTATTTCGGTAGACAGAGTCTGCATGCGGGCCAGGTAGCCTCCGGATTCATCTTTCTTCAGAAAGTGAAAGGTCTGGTAAATGCCCCTTGCAGTCAATCTCTGTGCTAGAAATAATTTGTTCTCACAGATCTAGAGCGGCCGAGCTTTGAGGTGGAATTCGAAATTTTGCAGCAGTTTTGTTTTCTTGGTGCCAGTGTTGAAAATGTCTTTCAACGGTTTGCGACTCGAATATGCTCTTGAAGGCAGTTCGAATTATGTTGCATGGAAGGATCGCATGGAAGCAATATTAGAAGATAATGGTCTCAAGGAGTTCGTAGATACGGATGTCCAAAAGCCCACTGATCCTGCTGAAGTCGATGCATGGCAAAAGAAGATGGCGAAGTGTCGAAGGATCTTGTTGGAGGGCGTCAAGGATCATATTGTATCCAGCCTGCATGGAAAGGCTTCTCCATATTTAATGTGGAAAGCTTTGACGGATCTATTCCATAGTAAGAGCGACCAAAGGAAGCTGGCGCTCAAAGATAAGCTCAGGAACATCAAGATGGAGAAAGGTGACAGTATCGCCAAATACCTCACGAAGTTGACTCAATGCAGAGATGAGCTGGGAAGTGTGGGGGTGACCGTCGAAGATGAGGACATGGTCGACCTGGCTCTCCTTGGTCTTCCGAAGGCTTGGCACTCATATCAAGATAGTGTCAATGGTCGGGAGAAGCTGCCGGGATGGGAGCGCCTTTGGGCGTATCTCATGCAGGAGGAGATAAGGAGGACTACTCGAGATGGATCTTCATCAAAGGGAGCTGATGAAGAAAACTGCGCTTTGGTGTCCAAAGCAAAGAAGGGGAAGGGTAAGAAAACCTCTCATTCTGGTGCTAAGGGCAAGAAGAAGGATATGGCGAAAGTGAAGTGTTTTCACTGCCATGATCACGGACATTATGCTACCAATTGTCCAAAGAAGAAGAAGAACAAGCAAGCGGGAAGATCTGAAGATGGAGAAGCTTTGGCTTCACAGTTCGAGCTTGAATTTTCACTGATCGCATGCTTCGTCTCAAGTGTGATGGGATTGGTGTGGTTCTTGGACAAAGGTGCGTCATTTCATATGACGGGAGATCGGGAGTTGTTCTCAGATCTGGAGGACAAATATTTGGGTGTGCACATCGAGATGGGTGATGATGGTAGATACAGTGCGATTGGTATCAGTACCATATCCTTTCAGAGGGAGTCTGGTAAACCCTTTGTATTGAAGGATGTCATGCATGTACCTGGATTGAAGAAGAACTTGATCTCTGTGGTGATGTTGGAGGATAAGGGGTATGATGTGGTCTTCAGCGAAGGAAAAGCCTTCCTGCGCAGTAAGACTACTGGAGAGACCTGGAAGATAGGGGTTCGGACCAAGAACCTTTATCAGTTGCAGGTAGCTGGCTGCGTAGCTATAGCATGCAAGGCAGGAGAAGTGGTGAGCCAGGATGATGAGGGCGAACTGTGGCACAGGAGATTGGGCCACCTTCACCATGGAGCTTTGAAGATTTTGCAGTAGATTTCTAATGGGCTTCCTAAAGGCACTCTTGCGCAGTCAGATCAGTGCAAGGGGTGTACTTTGGGGAAGTATGTGAAAGCCACCTTTCACGAGAAGGATAGTCGTGCCACGACGATCCTTGAGAGATTTCACACAAACGTGTGTGGTCCTTTCTCAGTTGCTTCGACAGAAAACCACAAGTATTATGTGATATTTGTTGATGATTTCTCTCGAAAGTGCTGGATCTTCTTCATGCAGAAGAAGAGCGATACATTCACGAAGTTCTGTGAGTTTAAAGCACTGGTCGAGAAGGAGTCGGGGAAGAAGGTGATTGCTCTAAGGAGTGATAACGGTGGTGAATTCATCTCGGCTGAATTCAAGGAGTTCTGCAGTGAAGAAGGGATTCAGAGAGAGCTCATCGCACCCCATAACCCACAGCAGAACGAGGTGGCTGAGCAGAAGAACAGAACGATCGTGGGTGCTGCACGGGCGATGTTGCATGATCAGGGCCTACCCCTTCACTTGTGGGCTGAGGCATGCAATACAATAGTGTATGTGCAGAACCGTTGTCCTCACAAGGTTCTTGGCATGAGTACACCGGAGGAGGCTTATTCTGGCAAGAGGCCTAATATTTCCCATTTGCGGATTTTTGGTTCTCCTGTCTACATGCATGTGACAAAGGATGCGAGAAGGAAGCTGGATCCAACTGCTGAGGTTGGAATATTTGTGGGGTACACTGATACACCTCATAACTATCGAGTGTATGTGCCAGACAGTCGCAAGACTGTTGTGCGACGGGATATAAAATTTCAGGAGGAGAAAGCCATGCAGTGTTCGCCTGAGAGGGAGCTACACTCGCATGCAGATGAGGAGCTGCTAGTTCTTAAGGAGGAGCTTCCGGATGTGGATCAGCCACAAGAGGAGGTTCAGGAGGTGGAAGAAACCACCCATGTAGCGCCAACCATCAGAGGGTGCATGCGCACTACAGAAGCTGAGCGACTGGCTCAGGATGCAGAGAAGGTTGTAGGACCACCTACAGCACAGCGCAGACAGAGACAGTCACCGGATCGGTACACTGGATACATGGCTCTTGTGAGTCAATGTGTTGTGACTGAGCCATCCTCTTTTGAGGAAGCTGTGGAGGAACCCGCATGGGTTGATGCCATGATCGAAGAATATGATTCGATCGTCAGGAACAGTGCATGGGAGATTGTCCCAAGACCGGTGGGAAAATCAGTGGTGGGTTCGCAATGGATCTACAAAGTGAAGCAGGTAGCTGACGGGAGTGTGGAGAAGTAAAAGGCGAGATTTGTCGCCCGTGGCTTTTCACAGATCGAGGGGATTGATTATGAGGAGACCTTTGCACCTGTCGCAAGGTACTCTTCCATACGGACGATCCTTTCTCTCTCAGCGCAGATGGGGTGGCACATTCATCAGATGGATGTGAAGACTGCGTTCCTCAATGGAGTTATTGAGGATGAGGTGTACATAGAGCAGCCTGAAGGTTTTGAGATCTTCAGCAGTGAGTCGCATGTGTGCCGACTCAAGAGAGCACTGTACGGGCTGAAGCAAGCACCTCGTGCTTGGTACACTCGGATAGACAGCTACTTCACCGGGCTTTGATTCTCCAAGAGTGAGGCGGATCCAAACCTGTACCAGATTGTGGTGGAGGGGAAGCTGTTGATCATCGTACTGTATGTAGATGATCTGATTTTGACTGGCGACGAGCAGTTGACACTTTCATGCAAGGAGGATCTTGCACGAGAGTTTGAGATGAAGGACCTGGGCATCCTTCATTATTTCCTGGGATTGGAGATTTGGCAGCGCAGTGGAGGACTGTTTGTTTCTCAGGGCAAGTATGCCCGGGAGATTCTAGAGAGGTTCAACATGCAAGGCCGCAAGCCTGTTGATACCCCTCTTCCTGGAGGTTGGAGGAAGGGAGATGCTACTTCGGAGGAGGTAGTGGATGCCACTGTCTATCGACAGTTGGTGGGGTCGTTGATGTATTTGGTCAATACTCGACCCGATATATGCTATGTAGTTAACCAGCTTTCGCAAGCTATGGTTAAGCCTACCAAGCTCTTTTGGAAGGCGGGCAAGCATGTATTGCGCTATATCAGAGGCACATCGAGATATGGTCTATGGTACAGACAGGAGGATGGAGCGAAGCTTTCTGGCTTCACTGATGCAGATTGGGCAGGGAGCCCAACGGACCGGAAGAGCACTTCTGGAGGAGTTTTCAGCATTGGGTCGACAGCAGTTTCCTAGTATAGCAGGAAGCAGAGATCCGTGGCACTCAGTTCAGCAGAGGCCGAGTACATGGCAGCTAGCTTGGCTGCATGCGAGGTTATTTGGATGAGGAAGATCCTCGCAGGATTGTTCAGGTTGCATTTGGAGCCTACAGTGATCTACTGTGATAACCAGAGTTGCATTAAACTCTCGGCTAATCCACTATTTCATGATAGGTCCAAACACATCGACATCATGTACCATCATATCAGAGATTGTGTTCAGCGAAGAATCATGATGCTTTCATATGTTCCCACGGAGGATCAGGATGCCGACATCTTGAAGAAGGCGCTCACCAGGAGCAAGTTCGAATTCCACAGAGGCAGGATAGGGGTTGTAGATAATCCATATCTTGCTGAGAGGGAGTGTTGAAAATGCAGCAAGATGATGGAGCTTAGTGAAATGAATTCGCCTTCACTAAGTGGGCCCGCAGGCAAATTCTGGCGCAAAGTCTATTTTTAGACATATGGAGCATGGTCCAGGGGTTGTAGTATGTTATTCTTGGAGTATTGGTCATGTTGGTAAAAATAGATGGACCTCTATTTTTTGGACCTATAGGTCGAAGTCTATTTTTAGACTGCCTATCCTAAAAATAGGGAAGTCAAATATTATTTACCTTTAATAATATTTGGACTCTAAACAGCAGTTTACTCTCTTGGAGCACTTCAGTTCGAGCTACAGAAGTGGCTCATGCATCTGACAGAGGAATTACGCTATTCCCAAGGGTTTGATGGCATCATGCATGGTTGACTTCAATTAGGACTTTAGTGGCAGAAGTTTGGTGGAGTTAATGAGACAGCTAGTGGAGTTGTGTTCTGTTTATTTTAGTTGAACTAGTTGAGATTAGTTTAACTAGCTAATCAATTAGTTATGAGTGGAGTGAATTAAATATTATTTAATTCATTAATTAGTAACTCATTATTCAACTCATGAACACATCAGTTCACTACAGTGCATGATCAGTTCAGTGGAGACCAGTGAAAGAGGTAGATGAAAGGGTGGAGTTAGCTATCAGTGGCGACATCAGTTGTGCATGAGATTTTCACCACACTTGGAGGATTTGTCCATGACAATTGCGCAGTCAAGCCAAGGAGATTCAAACCTTGGATCTCTATATAGATAGGCCTGGATTGCGCAATAGAGGCAAGGCAATTGGCGGTGAGTTTTGAACCAGTAACCTGTTCAAAACTGAGCTAGATTGTGTGTAACTTCATGAGAAAGTACCGAGTACTTGTGAGGAGTATTGTACTGAGTTTGTTACATGATTTCTCCATTATAATATACACAATAGCTGCGGGGTTTTCAGCTATAAGCTTTCCCCATACATACTGTGTTAATGTGTATGATGATTTGATGTGCTATCGCTTGTTTTATTTCCGCATGTTTGATGATCTGAGTGGAAGAGATTATGTGTTGCATATAAATTCGAATTGTATGTGATCAGGATAGTCCCGGTGGATAATTAATCATTATTCAGCAAATTTATACATTTTTCTTTGTTTTATGAAGATACCACTATGATGGTGTGGTGGTCAAATGGTCACAGTGCCATTCACTGGGATTGTAACTGAGTGATCAGGCTGGCTCATGGTGAGACCTCATGTCCTTCAAGCATTTAGAGTTGTCGAGAAGGTCATTACCCTGGTGTGCTGGCCATTATGGGCATGTCATCTGTTAAATTCGTATGATCATGGTAGGTTGGCTCGTGATGAGACCCCCTATTCTCTCTTAAAAATTTGCATGTAAACATAATATTTATTCTTTATGCATGAAGGGAGGCTCATTAACTCCTTGAGAGTTACGGATGGTGTGAGTATTAAAAAGAATGCCAATACCATTAATACTCCTTCTTCCTGAATTTTTATGTCAAAAGGGAAGTACTACTCAATATTGTAGAAATATATACCGTTATAAGACTATGAATTGCGTGATAACATGTTTGAGTGAGAGATGTCTAGCCCTTCATTGCATAGATATACCATGTCAGCTTCCGGAGTAGAGATTTCCGCTAAAGTTCAAAAGGATCATCATATTAGTACTATTACTGCTTTTCTCCTTTTCAAGGTCCAATTCCTACTCAAAAATTTCTTTTATAGTTATGGTGTGGGATGAGAATTGGGTTTTGTGAGAAGATATCATCAAAAAAAGGAGAAGGATCATGCTTAAGAAGAAGGAAAAAAAATAAAATAAAAAATCAGTTGTTCAATCTGATTGAATAGCAAAAACGACACATGACTATTCAATCTGATTGAACAGCAGTGGTTCAAATATTTGAACAACAAAGAAAATGACACAAAATACATGACTATTCAATCCGATTGAACAACATCCATTCAAATATTTGAATAGCAAAAATTAAAACGCAAAAGACAAGGTTGTTCAATCCGATTGAACAACAGTTGTTCAATTGGATTGAACAGTGGTCGTTCAAAGATTTGAACAGCAAAAAAATGACACAAAATACACGGTTGTTTAATCCGATTGAACAACAGCTATTCAATTGGATTGAACAGCAACCATTCAAATATTTGAACAACAAAAATAAAAATGCAAAAGACATGGTTGTTCAATTCGATTGAATAGCAACTATTCAATTGGATTGAACAACAGTCGTTCAAATATTTGAACAACAAAAATAAACAACAACAACAAAAAATGATGAGGGAGGAAAATGATGCTACTGAGAGTATGAAGAATGTACAATAAGAAAACTAAAAATTGTAAGTAAATTTTATACAATATTTACAAAAGGAAGTAGCAGGCTTTTATGTCCTTAAAGTTGTGGGGTTATCACCCCTTTCTGCTAAAATTTAGATAGTGGGATCGTTACGTACCTACAGGAAGAAATACTCCCTTGTAAGAGGTTTGTGATAGAGGCACACTTTGTGCCCATTGACTTGGAATGTAGAACCAGACCCTTCCATGGTGGTCAAGGTGAGGGTACCATTGTTGTGTACTTCCTGAATTTCATATGGGTCGAGCCACCTTGTTTGTAACTTGCCCGGAAAATCTTGGAATCTGGAGTCATAGAGAAGCACCCAATCTCCTCTCTCGAATGTCTTATTTTTGATGAGGTTGTCATGCCACTTAGCTCGTTGTTGTTGGATGATTGTAGTGCGTTGCAAAGCCAATAGCCGTATTTCATCTAATTCTTTTATTTGCTGGAGTCTTCTAATCTGGACCTCTGTCAAGTCTAGCCCTACCTCCTGGGTTGTCCTTAAAGTCTTTATCTCAAATTCAATAGGAAAAATAGGCTCTCTTCCAAATACCAGATGATACGGGGAATATCCAGTGGTGTTTCGCCAAGTTGTGCAGTAGGCCCACAAGGCCTATGGTAGTTTAGTAGCCCAGTCCCGGTGATGTGTTGATACTGTCTTGGTAAGAATTTCCTCAAGGACCTTGTTGGTGCTTTCAACCTACCCATTTTCCTACGGGTGGTAGGGAGACGTGACTCTATGGATGATATGATAATCTAGGGTGGTTGTAATTTTATTACCCACAAACTGTGCCCCACCATCGGTTATCACTTCCCGTGGTAAGCCATATCGTACAAATAGCTCAAAAAGAAAATTAATTATAGATTCTTCCGTAGCTCTTTATAAGGTCACTATTTCTACCCACTTTTTTATGTAATCCATGGCAACCAGTATGTGGATTTTCTGATTTGATGGCGGGTTGAATGGCCCAAAAAAGTCTATTTCCCATCATTTGAACGACTCTACTACCAATAGTGTTTGTAATGGAATTTCACTAGCTTGGCCTGGGCGGCCCATTCTTTGGCAACCATTTCAGACTTGGACATATTTTTTTGCATCTTTAAAAATCGTAGGCCAATAATAACCCAATTGCAATACTTTGTGCCTTGTTCTGCGATCTGCAAAATGGCCACCACAAGGTTCATCATGATAGGCTCGTAGAATATTGTAAATCTCGTCTTCCTCGATGCATCTGCGTATATGCATATCAGCTCCAATGTGAAAGAGGTATCCACCGATTCAAGAGAATCTAGCACTACGCTAAACAATCAGTTTTCGTTCCCTTGTCGTTAAATGTCTGGGAAGATTTCCTACTGCTAGGTAGTTTTCTACATTTGCATACCATGGTGTTTTTACTACTATTGCGAACAGATGTTCATCAGGAAAGTGGTCGTCCACCGCTAGTGTATCATCTGTTTTGGGAACTCTGGATAGGAATTCTATAACCATGTTCTCCTTTCCTGCACGGTCATTGATAGTTATATAAAATTCCTACAAAAGCAGCAACCAACGAGTTATTCTCCCATTTGTAATTGGTTTATTGGCTAGATATATAATGGCAGAGTGATCAATATACAAGGGTACTTGATAGCTATTTATATAATGTCTAAATTTATTGATAGCATAAATGACAGCCAAGAACTCTTTTTCGGTCATTATATAGTTTAATTTAGCAGGAGTGAGATTTTTGATAATATAATAAATAGCATAGGGATTTTTATCTTCTTCTTGACCAAGAACTGCCCCTATCACTGTGTCGGATGCATCTGAAGAAATGTGAAAGGGTAGCTTCCAGTTAGGACCGCGTAAAATCGGTGTTGTCGAGACCAGTTTCTTTAAATCTGTAAAAGCAATGTCACATTTATCAGACCAATGGAATTCAACATTTCCTGTCAATGCATACAGGGGTGCAGCGATTTGTGAAAAATTATTTATAAACCTACGATAGTACCCTACGTATCCAAGAAAAATACGTACCTCTGTCTACATACACTTCTATTTTTGTTGAATCTACCTGTATTCCAGTTGCAGAGATGTAGTGTCCTAGGATTACTCCTTCAGTCATCATCATGTGGAATTTTTCATTGCTTAAACATAATCTGGTTGAAATACATCGTTCCAATACCTTTTCTAGAGTCTCTAGTGCTCACTGCTTGATCAAAGTCATCTCTATACGGGGTAAAGTCATCCATGTAAATTTCAAGTCCTTCATTTATCAAATCAGAAAAAATGTTGAGTATCGTTGTTTGGAAGGTTGTTGGGGCATTACATAGTCCGAATAGTAATACCTTGTAGGCAAATGTACCCCATGGGCAGGTAAAGGTTGTTTTATCCTAGTCTTCGGGGGCTATCTGGATTTGATTGTAATCGTTGAACCCGTCAAGAAAGGAAAAGAACCATTTCCCTGCCAATGTATCGAGGACTTGGTCAATAAAAGGGAAGGGGAAGTGGTCCTTCTATGTTGCTTTATTGAGTTCTGTTTAATCCACACAGATTCTCCATTTCCCATTCTTCTTAGGAGAGACCCATTTGTTGTCTGAGATAGGATAAATGAAGTTTACATCCAACAGCTTTTGCAATTCATCTTTTACAATGTCTTTCAGATGTGGGTTTAGCCTTCATTGAGGTTTTCGAACAGGCAGGGCCTCCTTGTTAGTATAGATGTGATGTGTGCATAGCTGAGGGTCTATACCCTTCATGTCTGGGTAGTCCCAAGAAAATTCTCCCTGATACTTCTGTAGAACCTTTATGAGCCTTTTCTTTTGGTTACTATCCAAATTGGCATTGATATTCAGAATTTTCCCTGACTCAATTTCAATAGGTATGTTGTTGTGCACAGTGGTTGTGGGTATGTGTTGATTATCAATGTCTGCCAAGGGGTCTTCTTGTGGTTCATCGTCAAGAACTGTTTTTTAACGTTTGGAATTTTAAGTTTCCAAGCATAGATGGTTGATTCATGAAGTTATTTATTACATCGTCTTTAGTTTGATCCTTGAATTCAAGGGCTTCAACTATGGTCAGTGGTGAACGGATATTTTGTTCCCATTATGTATGTGGATGTTTGTGGACATTTACCGTGGGTAGACTTGGTTTGGCAGGTGGGTAAATGATAATGTTTTTTATGGAATCTCTTCTAGCAATGGTCATGCTGCCTGTCCGGCAGCCTATGTAAGCATCGGTTGTTTCCAACCAAGGTTGACCAAGTATCGGGGGTCTCTATCTATCCTAATTTTTGGGTTAATAGCTAAAAGGTCAGCTGGATACTCCCATGAGTCCACAGAAACCAAGATGTCTTGTAATATTCCTTCTGGTCTGATAATAGATCTGTCAGCAAGCTCCAACAAAGTAGTTGTGGGTTATAAAGTTTTTATGCCTAACTTCTCGCAGGTATCTATAGTTAAGATGTTAATGGTCGCCCCTAAGTCAACCAATGTGTCTAGAAAGGAGTGGCCAGAGAGTTTCCATTAGGAGAATTTTGAGGTCTAAAATGGGCCTCCTAAGGAAAATGTACAATCAAAATTTCATTTATGAGAACCAATCATATTTTAGGGGATGACATCATCCCTAATGGTTGAGATGGCATTGCTTGAGTTAAAGGAACTTACTTGTCACATTCTCAATGGTGGATAAAAACTCATGGTTAACCATGGTAGTGCTCTAAGTACTTTTAAAGTCATAAATTAAAGTACTCATAATAAATGTCATTTCACACTTTTTGAATAAAATATTATTATTGTCATTTCATATTTTTTGAAAGAAACAATGCATATCACTACACAATCTTCATGTATTTACACATTTTTCAATAAATATTATATTTGTATATTTTCAAATATTTATTTATAAATCAAATCAATTCAATATGTACTATAAATTCATACATAAAACAATATATTATATTATATTATTTTTATATAGTATATTATTACATGTTATACTATAATTTAAATAATATAAATTTTAATTAATAGTATATTCTATAATTAAAAATTTATGAAATTATATTTAGATTTTACTTTAAGTTATTTAAGTACAAAGGACAAATGCATTACTTCTGTAATGATAATGACCTTTTCTTGAAAATCTCATTCTTATTTATAGTCAAATCAATACCATTTTTTTATTATTTTTATTTTGGTAGAACTTTTGAATTGAATTTAACCATGGTTACATGGATTTTGGTGCAAAAATTGAATTGCAAATTCATAAATATTATTTTATTGGTTTAGCTATTATTTTATTATTTCCTTAGGAGGCCCATTTTAGACCTCAAAATTCCCCTCGTGCACAGTTAGTATGGGGTTCCCTGGATCCTCATATTTCGTGGGTGTTTCCTTACCCAACAGTTAGTCAGATAGTGCCCCTACCACATGAACAATGGGTACGAATTTTGCTTTCCTCGCATGTTTCTTTCCACACAATTATTTAATTGTCTTGGCATAGATGGGAATGTCTTGTATAGCCTACAAAAGAGGAATTTTAATGCAAAGGTTTTTTAATTCCCATAAGATATCAAAATTTGGAGAGAGCATCGATCTAGGTAGCGTTAATCTTTCAGGGAATTGAGGGGGAGAAATCCTAAGGTTTTTCAGGCTTCCCCTGATCAACCATTTCCTTTCCCTGTTATACCTTTGTTTCAGTCATATTTGTTTGTATAGGCTTTGTCTAAGTTCCAGATTCAAGTTGTGGTAGGGTCATATCTTCTGCTGGTGAAATAATACATCCTGATCTTAGCCTTAATTCATTACATTGCTTTTGTTTAGTTTCGGGGTTTGGGTTTTCTACAATCTGAATTAGTTGAACAGGCTTGTTGTTGGGGTTAGGATTGGGTTGAGCCGGCAATTGAGGTCATATGATAGGCTGAGGGTTGTGCTAGACTGGGTTTGGAGTTGGTAATGTAGGTTGATTTTGAACTCCTGTCCCCATCGGTAGGTTGGTCATTCCCAGGGGTCGCTGCCAATTCTGAGTCCATTTTGTGGTTTTTGAAGGGGAGGCTGGCCACTAGGATTGATAGGGATTGTTTTGCCAATAAGTGGGGGAACAAGGGAAAATTGGCCAATTATTTCCTCAAGAGGGTTGTGTTGGCCAGGCGGCATAGGAAATTATTGAGAAGACCAAGTACAGAAAGGTGATTGGTTCTACCAAGATGTTGCAGTGTTTTTCTGGTTAAACTGTGGGGAAGAAAAGAACTCAGGCAGGTCTTATGGCATACCTGGTCGTGCTTTCCATTTTTCGACGTTGGTTCATTAGATAGACTGGTTTTGTCTCTTCTTCTTCTTCTTTAAAAACCTCCTTCATCCCTGGAAGCGAAGGGCAATGGTCTGTATCATTGTCCTTGTTGAAAATAGCGCATGTCTGGACCATGTCTAATGGACATTCCCTTTGGTTGTGCTTCTTCTGATAGCATGGGAAAAATATGACTAAGTTTTTTTCTACTATATCTTGCTTCTGCTTAGCTTGCAGGACACTTAGCTGTGTTGTCAAGATGTCAATTTTGAAATCTTATAAAAGATTACCAAATTCTGCTCTGGTCACATTGCCACGAACTTCTTAGGATCCCTTGTAACTGAGTCTCACCCAATTTTCCTTCTTCGCGTACTACCCCGAGAGCACTTGATACACAATGAAATAATATCATCATATTCTTCTTGGTAGATGTCCCCTTTTCCCAATATGTTAACTGTTTCAACCCATTCTTCTTTCATTCCCTTAATCATTGTTGCTTTTAAGATGTCTTTGGATAGTGCAGTATATGGAGACCTTTATAAGTTATATTGAAATATCTCGACGTATTCTTCTAATGTCTCATTGTCTTTTGCAGACATATTGAAGATTTCGTCTTTTAATTCTCGAGTCCGGCAATAATCTTGATATTTATTAATGAAAGTGTTCTTCATTTGGTCCCAATTATTGACGGTTCCTCCACCGAGCCCCATGAACCAATGCAATGTGGTCCCTTTCAAGGTAGAGGGAAATAATTTCAGTCTCTCAGGGCCAATGGTGTAGTCATATCCCTTACATAAAACATCGAATTCAAATAAATATGCATCAGGATCTTCCGAGGTCAGCCCATGGAAGGTGGGAATGTTTTGTAAGGGAATGGCTTTCATAGGGGCATTTGCAGCATGATCAACAATGGGATACTCCAATGTTGATGTCTGCCTCTGGTTCTGGTTCTGATTGTTTGCCATTTGATCAAATATATGCCAATAATCCTCGGGGATTTCTTGTTCAGGAGGAATAATCTTTGTGGAACTAGGGAGTGGATGTCGGGGAATTCTTACAGCACTTCCCCGATATAGGATACCGATTGTCTCTATCTCGACTACTTTCTCATGGTATCCAAGTTCTGGATTTTTTACCTGTACTGCATTATTGGCTTCTCCTTCTCCTTTCTATAAATTACAAGAACCTCCATCTCTCGAAGGATCGGTACTTACATGATCAGCAGTCTGAAGTCTTTGTTGAGACCCTTCTGTTTCGTTGTGAATCTCGGCGTAGGCTGCAGATGGTGAGGCTGCTACCTGAGGGAGTGTAGTAGGACTTTGATTAGAAATGGTCATAGGTCCTACGGATGCCTAGGATTCAGCTTTCTTGATGATTTCATCTATATATGTTGTTCTGCCAAGGATTACCAGCCCTTTGGGTTTAGTGGATTTAAGTGGATGATTTTGATTTGTTTCTATATTTTTCTTCCTAGTCATAAAACAAGAGCACCTATCCTACTAGCCTCTGAACGATTGCTGAGAAGTGGGCTGGAGAGAAAGTGTTTTTCTTGCCGGCACATAGGTTCTTACCTCTCATTTTCAATACCCAATTCTTCATAGCAAAAGAAAGAAGAAATAAAGGACATCACTCTTAAAAACTCTCCCTGGAAATGACAGCAAAAATGTTGGGTCATAAAGGTGACTGTTACAGGAAACTTCAATGCTTCTCATTCAATTATCAACCTAAGGCAACTCTTTTTATTTCAAGAGTTTCAACGCACTATATGCAAGTGTTATCAAAGGACAACTACTCTAAATTATCATAAGGAAGACTATCTAATTCTCGAATTGCAATCAATCCGAAGTGAAAAGGGATAATAGAATTCTTTTGACTATTATGCCAAAGTAAGTATAGAAAGAGCAATGCACGATTTAACAACATACTGTGATGAATTGAATAGCAAGCCTAATAAATTGAACAACAGTTGAATAAATTGAACATCAATTGTTTATCTAAATTTTGCAATGGAATTCTCTTTTAAATTATGAAAGGACATCTCTCTGAATCAAAAAACAACTAGACACCTTGCAATATTAATAAAGAGATCCAATCTTTAACTATATACATAATTTAACAACAGTCATGCTAAAACTAAGGAAACACATATAAAGCATCGGGAAATGATGAAAGCATCTAAAAAATTATAAGAATATTGATTGTAAGCACGAAAGCACGAATGATGAACTATTCTAATGAAAGAGAAAGCTGGAGCATCTTATGTTCACAATTCAACCAATTAAATGATATCTCAAAAAATGCATTAGATGACTGAAACTTAAGTTTTGTAATTGAACATATAGCACAGAGATTAGTGAAGAAACTCCCAGGGCTGGGCCCAAAGCCACCAGAATTCTACCACTACGGAAAACTCAGAGATTGATTATCCAAAAATGCCAAAAAAATTATTAAGTTGAAAGTTAATACATTGATATAAATGGACAATTCTGTCCTAATACATCTATTACAGAAGAAAATATCTATTTTGATCTATCTATCTTGTTCGTCTTCGGCCTTTTAAAGGAAAATTCAATAGTGGTAACAGTCTTTTCCATACGGGATCCTACTGCTCGTGGATGTCGTTTGAGTTCTTCATACGTGGAGGTGCCTTTCCGTCTTCCGTCGGCCCATGGGAGTCATCATGGTCCCGTTAGTCTCTCTTTGTTAGCTGTCTTCCGGTTATCATCGATTCAGCTTGCTTCCTTGTAAATAAAGATACAATAAGTCAATTTCCTGTTTTTAAACATCCCTTTTAACGTTAGTTCATTTTGTCCTGATTTTTCATTAATTTTCTTTCCTTTACTGTTAAGATGAGGAAAAATTCATAAAGTTGCATAACAATTCATGGTAAAGGTAGGGTGAAAACATACCTTATTCTCGGCCCAACAATTTTGACAAGATTGGTAATCGAATGAAAGGCAAACGAATTTCCCAAACCCATGGAGAAAAGAGACATAGTGAAGATATCCCAACCCGACATGAACTGCAGATAAGTTTCATGTTCAAGAGTGACATACCGCCGACACAACTGATGAATAACTTCCATTTTCCCCCACCATTTCTGACGAGTACCTCTTTAGTTTTACACATGCTTGAAGAGGATAGCATATGATTTTCCTATAATTTTTTCCTTCGGATAAATCCATCCTAGTACATTTTACAAGCCCTAGGAAGGAGGAACTCAGTAACATCATGGAGACAGCTCCAATGTAATTTAGATTTAACGAGTCTAAAAAAGGGAAAACTCGACGTCTTTTCATGTGTAGAGATTTTGAAAAGAGGAAAAAAGAAAACTCCAGATGGCCCTTTTCATAAATATTCCCTCATACCCGAAAAGGTAGAAAACAAAATATGAGAGAACCTCTTAGTCGCGATTAACTAAGGTATTCATTTTTCATAAATAGTTTATCCCAACCCGAAAAAGGGGTAAACATATATTGGGTAAACGATGTTTTGCAGCCTTTAACAAGTTCAAAATGACAAGAACTCGGCAATAATTTCATGTTTTGAGAGTCAAAAAAGAGTTGAAAGTTGACTCCTCCTGGAGAAAAGAGTGGTATTAAGCATAGCAACTGGTTCCGGTGACGGTGGAACCACTCAGAACAAGTAAAGGTCAATAGGCTGGCTGACAAGACCACTCATTGCAGCTTTTCCTCAGGAATGGGTAAAATAATCAAGTGAGGGCATATGATCGACCGAGCAGATGGTAACGATGGATGAGAAAACCAAAGCTCATCTTACAAAACAGGTTGATAAAATGACAATCACGAAAGTTAAAATAATAATGGTTTCATTTTTACACAAGCTGGAAATCGGGAAACTCTGCTTGAATTTGGTTTCATTTTTACACAAGCTTGAAACAGAAACAAACTATGCTTGAAATAATTTTGCATTCCCCTAGCATGATGACTCAATTCGAGGTATATGCCCCCCCCAGCTTCATGGAATTCACTTGAGTAGACTACTGGTTACTAACAGGTGGATGGAATGAAGGTTCAATTATGAGATCGGACGAAAGACTCGACTTGGATTTTACGAGATCTAATCAAAGACTCGAATTGGATGGGAACTGGTTTCATTTTTTAACGAGGTAGACACAGTAAAAGAACTATCCTCATAAGAGCTTGTTTCATTTTTTAAGGAGCTTGACACCAGAAAATCAACCATTCTCAGAAAGAAGCTTGTTTCATTTTTTAAGGGGCTTGACACAAGAAAACGAACTATGCTTTGTCATGCTTGTTTAATTTTTTAAGGAGCTTGACACAAGAATACGAACTATGCTCTGACATGCTTGTTTCATTTTTAAAGGATCTTGACACAAGAAAACGAACTATGCTCCGACATGTTTGTTTCATTTTTTGAGCTTGACATAAGAAAACGAACTATGCTTCGTAATGATTGTTTCATTTTTTAAGGAGCTTGACACAAGAAAAAAAACTATGCTCTGACAGATCTCTAATTAATTTTAAGGGGCCATGGCTTCCAAGAGGTTATCATTCGATGGGATAAGAACACTCTTGAAATCGGAATCCAATGCCCCTAGTACATAATTCACAACATCACTGTCAATACTGTCACTAGATGTGGGCAAGGGACGGGTAGCCACATAATTAAAGTATGGCGGGGAGGATACAACCAGTACATATGGACCATTAAGGGATGATGGTAGACTAGATGTTACATTGGGACTGATGAACGAAAGCTGATCAATGGTCACGATCCAACCTTCATGTGGAAAAAAGATCACACGAAAGAGGGAAGAGACAAGCACACCCATGGCATAAGCATAGTCGCACCCAAGGAGTAAGTTAAAATCCAAGGAGCCTTGGACCACCATCACGTCTATATAGACAATTTTCCCTCCCAAAGTAATAGGAAACTTTGGAAGGATCCCTAATGGTTGAATTTTTCCTCTATTGAAATCCAAAAGGTTCTAAATAATAGGCACAAGCTGTGGAAAACCCAAATCTTTTCATGTAGTTGAGGATAGAATATAAGCCAAGGTGCCCTCATCTATAATTGTTCCCGATATGACCATAATGCAAGCCTGTACAATGATCTCAAAGGGCACATAAGAAGGAATACGATGTCACGTAAATCGACTCCATTCAAAGGAAGCAACCAAACTACATGGAGGGGGTGCCATAAGAATAGGAGGATTATCCCCTTACGTTACGGGAGAATAAATACAATCCTTCTATACTCCAAGAACAAGAGAAGAAGGATCAGTTTCTGGAACTGTGGCGAGGGGAGTCGGAGGATTACCCTCCTAGATCATGGAAATGGGAGGATCGCCCTCCAATCCTGGAGAATTATAGAAAAAAAAAAGAACTTGACTAGGATGAGACCCACTCTCGACAAAAAAAAGACCTGATGAACTGTAGATGGAATCAGGTCAACCTTTTTCTCAACCAATGATTGGTTGGGAATGGACTCAAGAGACTAACTTTCAGAGAGAGTGGAATCAATTGGAGATGAATCCCGATCAATGGGTTTATCAACTATTGGAGGACTCGAAGAAAAATTCTGGTAACCGACGGGAATTCAAGACTCAGAAGCCGAAAGGATATCCAATACATTAGAAGCTTCATCCATATAAGGACATAGGTGAATGGGATGGTTCCCTTCACACAACCTACAGGTAAATTTGATCTTACCCTGTTTCTTATGAGTCTCATTATCTCTAGATGAAGGCTCATCATCAGCATGATGCCTAGAGGTTGATGATGAAGGGTGAATCGAGCCAACATACCACACTTCTAGAACCTTGGGAATACCAGGGAAATCACGAAGAAGGTGGTCACCCTCACATAGCTTGCAAGGGAATTTGACTATGCGAGATGGAGTGGGAGGCTTCTCGATATTAGCTGCATGGGTAGAAATAGTTGGTGTTTTCCCCCCTAGCTTATTTTCCTTCTTCTTCTTCGACTTCTTCTTCTTCTTCTTCTTAGCCACCCAGTTACTAGAATCCAGACTTTCACCAGGTGAAGAGGAAGAACAAGGTGAAGAAATAGGAGAAGAAGGTAAGGGTTCAACCTTAGGGTCAACATGGGGTTGACATGGTTCAGGCGGAGGATAACCTGGTTGAAAAACTATTTGGTTATTCAAAACCACAGGGGTCGAAAATAACCAAACTGGTAGACCAATGGTTAATCCCGAGAGGGACAACGTTGCCATATAAGAGGCACCAACATTTCCGAACAAAGGAAAAGGACCAGGATTCCCATATGAGGAGATTCCTTGGTTGGTGAACTCTGAAAACATTTCCATTGGAATCAACCCTAAATAATCACTAAGGAATGTAACTTTAACCAGAAATATTTCGTGGGCAGTCAATTTTAAGACATTGAAACAAAACCTTTCCTTTTCATGTTTTAAGAGTCGAGAAAAGGAAAAAAGGTGACTCTAGTCACTTTCAGTTTGAACGAGCTTGAAAGGAAAAGTGCTCGATGATCTTTTCAAATTTTAAAGAGTCACGGAAAGATAAAAATGATTACTCGAGAACCCTAGGAAAGAGGGTGTACCAAGCTACCGTGAACTGCAATATACACCTTGGTGATCAAATGAAAGAGAAATTACCAAGGACTTAACGTACATGTAGGCAGTCTCCCCGAATGTTGTGTTCGGTTTATCACGGTTATAGGGCGGCAGACTAAACTTCCTATGGATAAAGGATTGCAACCTATGAGGGTCTCCCTTTATATACATGATGGTACGGGGGGCACAAGTCCGTACTAGTGTTATCTAATGCCAGATGGCGAGCGGCAACTACTAGGTTTAACGACGCCATAACACGACACTAGCCTAGACCTCTAAATGTGAGCGTTAAGTTTCAATGCTTCCTTAGGTTGATTCAGTTCATTTTAACGGTTTATCTTGAAATTATGTTTCAATTTCAAGGCCCTGCCATTGTCATCTGACAATCTTCTATATGCAGTTATATGAGAAAATAACTCTTTCAATTCGATGAATGCTATGTATTTAACGGAAGAGTCTCAAACAATGATGCAACAAATAGTAATACTGCAAAATAAAAAATTTCCTAACTAGATGACTTTCAGGATCTAAAAGTAATCTAAAACATTAAAAGATGTGAATTATGCAATGTAATCTGTGCAAAATTCTCTTTTTGAAAACTATGTAATTGTAATCTATGCACAATTTCCTTTCTCTTTTGAATGAATAAGAATGCATTCAATGCATTTTTTGATGAAATGAGAATCTACTTAATGCATGATTTTAATTAAAGAGAATGCATTCAATGCAAATTTTAGTTTTCAATCATTAAACAATGTAATCTAAGTTCAATGATAAATTTCAAACATGACTTTTCAATGCAACTTGATCTAATGCATTTTAATGAAAAGCAAACTTTGAGATGAAAACTAAATGAATGAAATTCTCTTAATGCAAAAAGGATGCAACCAAACATTAATAATACAATCTTGTTCTAAACACTTTGTAACGAAATTCCTCAAAAGGCTACAAGACATATGAGTTTAAGCACAAAGAGGAATTCCAAAGTGTGAGCTCAAAACAAGGCATTCATTGTTAGGTCCCTATATTACTAGTTTAGTCCATTATTGTTATTAGTGTAGCCCCCTTATTGTTATTATTGTACCCCTGTAACCCCAATATTATTATTTTGTTCCCTTACATTGTTATTGTTAGGTCAGCCAGGATTTTATTGTGGGCCCATGGAATCCTATATATAGAAGGATGTTTTGGTCATTTGCATCATCCAGGAATTGTTCATTTATGTAATGTATTGCAGGTTTCCCCCTCGAAGTGGCTATTTCTAAGGCATTGATCTCTCTTTTCTTCTATTTCTGGAGCTGGTTTCATAACATTTGGTATCAGAGCTTTGGATTCTAGGGTTTCGCTGCTCCAAATAGGTCATCGTGGAATTTTCGCAATAACATTTTTTCTACGAAGGTTCAAAAGTTGAAACTTGTACAACGCGAAGCCAAAATCCTGAGGAACCACCTATAAAAATTTCAGATCTTGGTTCGCAATATTTTTAGATTTATGATCTGGGGAAGTTAGGGTTTTTTTAGGCTCCCGAATTTCAACTAAAACAGGTCATTGTGGAATTTTCTCTATCACTTTTCGTATACGAAGTTTCAGAAGCTAAAATTTTTACAGTACGAAGCCGAAATCCTGAGGAACCTCCTGTAAAAATTTCAGATCTTGGTTCGGAATATTTTTGGAGAAAAACGTCATAACTCTCTCTCTGAGCGTCGGATTGGTATTCTGTAAAAAGTGGCTGAAATCACATAGACTGTAGTTTTCGTTATATCAATTTCAAAGAAAAAGGAGGAAATAGTGATACGTGGCAATTCGTACAAGTTCGCTCTACTAAACCAGTCCATAATTAGGTCATCGTTGGAGATTGGGCATAACTTTTCCTTGAAGAATCCAAATCAGGTCAGACCAGTGACATTCAAAAGAAGATTCAGAGGGCTACTTCATGACATAATTTCAGATATTGAAGATCTGAAATCACAGAGATAATTTAGTTTCAATATCGAGCTCCTCAATAGCAAGAAAAAGGTGTGTATTTTTTTCGAATTACTATAAGTATCGTTTGAAAACAATTAGTTTGAATTTATTCCAAGGGCATATTGAAGAATAGATATCAGTATTGGGTTCTAAAATTCCCCCTAAAAAGAATTTAACAGCCATTAAGCCTTCAGAAGGCTCTACTATGACTCATGAAGACAAAGAAACACAACATGAGATATCAAAATTACAAGAGCAAGTGCACCAAATTTTGCTATCGCAAAGAGCAACGAAAAATGAAATGGAAGTTTTGAAGAAAGGCATGGAAACTAAGATGGATGGTTTGAAGAAAGGCGTGGAAGCTAAGATGAATGGTTTGGAAGCTAAGATGGATGGCATAGAAGTGGGCATGGAATCTAAGATGGATGACACGGAAGCTAAGATCGATGAAAAAATGAAAGAAAACATGGAAAACGTGAAGAATGATCTAAAAGTAGACATCGAATTTTTGGCAAAGTTGATACAAGAAATGTTTCCTAATGGAGAAAATATAGTAGAGGAAACTCATGATGAGAACAAAATAAATGTTAATCGTGATTTCATAAACTCTAATTTTGGATGGAAGAACCACCATATTTCTAAGATGGATATGAGGAAGTTTGATGGCAAGGATCCTGTAACGTGGATACTACAGATGGAGCAATATTTTGATCTCAATAATGTGTAAAACACACAAAAGGTGATGCCAGGATACTGGGTTAAATCAGATCCTAGCATATAAAAACCTCATGTACTTTTGTCAAATTAAAATTCTTTGTTGAAACCACACCATATTTAGTTCAAACAATACATATGAAGGAAAGAGAGCCATAAAAATAAAATACTAATATAAAAACATAAAAACTCTTTGGCCAAATATTACAATGGGCAGCCTCTTGGCTCTCGGCCCTTCAAACCATTTCTCTTACTCTCTGTGTATTCCTCACTTTCTCACTTCTTCACTTGTCCCTTCACACTCTCACAAGCCACATATTTATACATAAATATGAATTTATTCCACTCCATAATTTCCTCCACACAAATATCAACTTAAAATCTAATTTAGATTTATCTTTTTTTGGACTCAACTAAGTCCCGTTTATGGAATTCCTAATCCCTAGATTATCTACCTAATTAAACTCCACTCATATCCTTAATTATTTAAGGAATATTTACAATAATCCTCACATTTATATTTTACCTCCTAATTTATAAAATTTAGCAAATTAATTAATAAAATAATTAAAAATCATCACCCCCCTAATTACATAATTGAATAATGAAAATTTGGCTTTGATGCTCCTGCATCAGACTCCCCATGTGGAGAAGTTTCCATAGACTCCTATCTGTGAGGTTTGTCACTTTTCTGTAACAATGCGATAGCCACAAGTCCTGATGACTTGCTCCCTCCAAAATTCCAACTATGTTATGTTGTTGGTCCTTCGAAGTATCAACTCGATTTGGTAACTCATCACTCACTCTGTCGATCAGATTCCATCAGCTTCTCCACACTTTCTTTCGCCAATTCCTCAGAGTATTACCTCTTTGTCGAATTATTTCATCTCCAACTGTGTTGAACACTCAACTTTCTGCCATGAAGAATAATCAAGAACTCCTTCTTAATTACAACTATAGTCTCTGATTGATTTTATAGCAACAACTTTCTCGTCCAGTGTTGTACCTGCATTCATCAACAAACTATTAGTTTTAAAAAGATAAGACCCTTCAGTCTCTTTTGATGCTTCAAGCACCAATCTCTCATCATAGACTTTCTGGATTTCAGTAGATTCTGTTTTGAATCGCTGGCTGCTTCCATCTTTATCCTGTTGGATCAATATTTATGTGTTCTTTATGTCTCTACGGACATAACTTTCTTGTTGTTTCTGATCTTCCATCCCAATGCCAAATAATTCTTGCTCAATTTCTCTGATTTCGACATCATATTTGTTAATTTCGGTTTTTTTACCTACAGTTACATTATTATCTGAAAATTTATAACATTCATTCAACTCTATAAATGTTAAAACATTTATAGAGTTGAATGAATCAGGTTCTGCAAGTTTTACTTCTCCAGCAGGTTCCTTAAGCCATTTTTCCAAGAACTCGATTTCCATATGAAATCTTTCCAGCACTTTATCACAACTGTCATTCCCAGCTTCATCCTTCTTCTGGAAATCTTCTTAAGTTGTCTTGGTTTCTGTTCCATCACATTGTAAAATTCCATCTGCAAATTCACTAAACAAATACATTTGTTTACCTCCTTATAATATATCTTCGACATTTCCACTGTGCTCTTGCTCCATAATAGCTTCAACTGGTTGTCTTACCCCAAACAATAAATCATTTACGATTTCTTCCCGCTGTAAAAATTCAATACCTTCCTCCTCTGAAAGGCATTCTCCATCAGACTCCACCTCAAGATTTTCATTCTCCTTTGTGACAGTTTCACCAGACTGTTCACCATCTTTCACGCATCTTGTATACATACATAAACTGTGAGATTTAAAAATACAAGGCTTCATAGCCTCATCTGCTTCTCTCACCAACACATCTTCAAATTCTTCTGAACTATCCCAATCGTTTGTGAGATCTTCCTCATTGATCTCTTCACCCATAATTTTTCCCTGTTCTGGGCCACAAATGGAAACATCCATTTTTAACTCAGCCTCTCTGAGTTCTTCACACCTCAACATCTGCTTGAGCTTCCTCAGCTCTTCTGCCAACTGTATTTTTACCTTCTTTTCCCTCTTTGTGTGTAGCCTCTACCACTTTAACTTCTTTCTCATGGTCCACCCATGTGTATGTTCTTTCACATTTTCCTAATTCCATTAACAATTCAAGGTGAATTGTTATCTCAGCCTTCTCTTGCTCGTACTCTTCATCTGTCAACTATTCACATATGCCACTTACCTTGGCATTTTCCTTCTTCTTCCTTCTGTTGTGGTCCTCATCAGATTTTCAGAAATGACTATCAATAGTCATCTTCTCCTCCTTTGTGAACTTCATCTATTCACGTGTGGATTTCATTCAATCCTCTTTTCAGCAAGTCCTCACACTTGCCATTCAACAATGCAAGCTTTCTTCTGGCGCTTGGTATCTTTTGGTTCTCTGTTTTGGCATCAATCTCTAGCAACCCTCTTGATTCACTTTGCTGCAAACAACACTTTAGTAACTCATGTGTTACAATGACCAATTCTTTGGGTGTTGGGCTCCGTCAATCATGCACCCCATTACATTTAGAATTTTTACTTAGCTTACGACTCTTTGACTTCAGACTTACACCAATTCTTCATCTTGGATGAAAAATACTCGATCTTAACTCAAACTTTCCAAACTTTCATTTGACTCTAACATCTATTTTGACTTCAAGGCTTGACACAATAATTATGATAGTGGATATTTTGACTTAATTCAAGTTATGCAATCCTCCAACGAACATACACCCCTAATACATTTTTAGGATGTAAAATCTTCACTCTCTTCCATACTTCATTCTTATGAAATATCATCAGTTTCCCATTATCATTTCACATGATGCTGAAGTCTTTAATCTGAAATTTATTTTTGTTTCCCAAGATTTATTTTATGATGAAAATAAATAAACCATTCAATTTCAAACATTCAAAATACCTTCTCGAAAGGATGTATCATACCTTATGCTCCTGTTAAGGTTATTAACAAACCTTCTCTTTGCAATCTCAATTCTTTGGGTTCCATTCTTTTGTGTCATCTTTGTCACTGTTAACATTCGCATGCCCTTCATACCATAAGCTCGTCATTTTAATGCAAACATTTTTCCTGCTCTTTCATGCACCATACAACATCAATTCACATTTCTTCATCTATGTACAAATAACAAGATATTCATATTTCAACCTCTTCGATGTACAACCTGTACATTGTGTCCATCCTTAATATCACCTCTTAGATGCTGCCACATGATGATAAAAACAAAGATTTTACAACATTAAGCAATTTGTTTGTTTTTGTTTTCAACCTTAAACACAAATCAAAATAATTCTTCCATTCCAACTACAAGATTTGGTCCAAAATGCCTTAACCAAAACTGCAAAGAATCCACACTATGCATAATAAACCCTCTCACATAAAAATGCATGTTTCTCTTTATATCACCCGGGATAGTGCATCCTCCTTTTCCATTTATTTTTCATTCATTTATACCTCCGCATTTGAAACATTTTCACTTTAATTTTTGAAGAGCATGTTGACATATCTATAAATTATTCCCGCAAAAATACTTATCTATAAATTTGATTTTGGTTAAACCAAAAAAAAAAATGTCAACATATAATATGCTCGCCCCGTAATTTACTTAACATACCTTTCCAATTTTATGTGCCCTTCTAATATGTCCGATTGAAACCTACTCTCAGCCCATTGACTGGTTACAACCACATCAAAACATCTAATTTGAAACTATGGGTCTCATCCACTTACCACGTCCCTTAATAGTTTCTTACCACACTGTCATATAAGTATTGTGCATCGACACTAACATCCCAAAATGATCCATACAGACATTTTATTCATTCATTTTCCATACCCTCCATTTATTCTTCAACCTTACCTTCACCCTCATCCTTCTCTTCTGTGGGGATTGCTTCAGCCAGCTTTTCTTCTTGAACAACACTTTCTTCCACCGATGTTATGCTCATAGTTGTCGATTTGATTATTTCTTCAACCAATTTCTTCCTTTCTCCACGCGATTTTAGAACTGACAATGTCTCACTTACACACAGATAACAAATGATCCCTCGCAAACTTCAATAATTTTGGGACTTGCATAGGCATTGGTGGACCATCAAGATATATGGTCGAATTTATGAAAAGCGAGGCTTCTCAATACGCACTTCAAGTTGTGCCATGTCACAATTGATGTTGGATCTCTTATAAGTGTTCCATTTCATTCACCCCAAGCGATACAAATATGAGGGACACTCTTCCACTACTCTGGTTCAAGCATAACATTTTCTAAGCATCTAACGCTCTTGCTATGTCTAACCTGCAATTTCACCACTCTAACACTCATTTCCACCAAAGTGGTGGATAATTGTTATATATACAACCATGGAAATCAAAATTCATGCATTTTAAATGTGGAATCCAAAAATAAAAAATCGCTGCCTTTTTGGTTGAGCCCACGGTTCACACAAATTATTACACAGCCCTCAAGAAACATAACTAAACACTATGATTTCAACGGTGATAGGAATACATTGTTGATGTTAGAGCTTACGCAGCCTTCATGGATCTGTGGAAATGTCCACTCAGCCTCCACATAATTTTAAACCGCATTCCACTTATAGCATACCACAGGAACCTGTGTTATCTACGGATACTACTTACCATGTACCACGGTTCCATTTCTCATATCATAACCGTGATATCATGTGGTGTTTTTCACCCATTACTTCCCCTGTGATATCTTATTACGCATACCGATGATGTCATATGAACTATGATATCATATGCCGCACACTGCTCACAGTTATAAAACCCGTTACCTGTGATATCGACGCCTGCGTCCACTACTTGATGTTGCCTTCTCACAATATGTTTGAACTTCACGTAGATTCCATAAATTTAAATTTCTCACCCAAACCATAGGCCTGTGTTCTTGCCTCGAACGCATCTTCGGGCCTGCACTCTCTCACTCACTCAATCTGCACTCACCGTGGATACACAAGAGTTTATCTTTGCAAGTAGAAATGATACCATCCTCCACACCACGGGTACACAAACACCATTCTAATTGAACATCTATAATGGTATGTACAACCTTAACTTGTCTAATGGCGTCCACACTAGCTTCAGAGAGCCCAATATATTTGACTTTTCCTTCTTTCATAAGCTTCTTCAGTTCTCCCATGGTTTTTGTTGGAACTATAGTAGCCACACGGTGCTGGTAGTAAAAATCAATATATTCCACATCAAGGCACTTCAAGTTGTCTTCAAAAGCTTTGTGTACATACTTATTCGAGCCTTTAACATGAAAACACCTTCTATTATGACATTTCCAAACTGTTAACCATGTTCATACTCGAACACACCTCTCGCATATTCTACTGTCACGCAGGCTTATGAATGTATTTTCTACCACAACATCTTTTATTCGGCTTTGATACCAAATGATGCCAGGATACAGGGTTAAATCATATCCTAGCATATAAAAACCTCATGTACTTCCGTAAAATTAAAATTCTTTGTTGAAACCACAACATATTCAGTTCAAGCAATACATATGAAGGAAAGAGAGCCATACAAATAAAACACTGATATAAAAACATAAAAACACTTTGGCCAAATATTAAAATGGGCGGCCTCTTGGCTCTCAGCCCTTCAAACCATTTCTCTTACTCTCTGTGTATTCCTCACTTCATCACTTCTTCACTTGTCCCTTCACACTCTCACAAGCTACATATATATACATAAATATGAATTTATTCCACTATATAATTTCCTCCACACAAATCTCAACTTAAAATCTATTTTAGCTTTATCTTTTTTTGGACTCAACTAAGTCTCGTTTATGGAATTCCTAATCCCTAGATTATCTACCTAATTCAACTCCACTCTTATCCTTAATTATTTAAGGAATATTTAAAATAATCCTCACATTTATATTTTCTCTCCTGATTTATAAAAATTTGGCAAATTAATTAATAAAATAATTAAAAATCATCACCCCTCTAATTACATAATTGAATAATGAAAATTTAGCTTTGATGCTACTACATCAAAAGGTACGCATTTCAACTTTACATTTAGAAAAAAATACATTTGTATGGTATCGATGGATTTTCTCCCATAAAAAAATTATCACTTGGTCAATTTTTACGGAGGAAATGATAGCACATTATGACGATACAAAAAGCAACACCTTCTTTAGCCAATTGATAAATCCCAAACAAAAGGGTTCAGTGGTGGAGAACAATAAGGACTTCCAAAAATTGAATATAAGGGTAACTTATATTCCAGAGGAACACAGGATTGATGTCTTCATAGGGACTTTAAAGGATAACATCCAACATGAAGTTCATTTTTTGGAACCTGATTCATTCGAAAAGGCATTTAGGTTGGCAAGAAAAATTGAATGTAAAATTCTGGAGACAAGGAATCCTACCACTCACATATATAAATATGGAAGTGTTGCTACTCCTAGACTTCCACAACCTACAAGGTTGACACCACAATAATTGGAAGAAAAAAGAGCAAAAGGGCTTTGCTAAAGTTGTGACATAAAATACACTAAAGGTCATAAGTGTGATGAGAAGAAATTATTTTACATAGATTGTGAAGAGGAAGAAGAAAATGAACAAAAATATTCAAAAGAAGAGGATATACACCAGGAACCAACCCTAGAAGAGGAAGAAATGAGTCCGACCATATCGTGTAATGCATTGGCAGGAATTACCACTCCTCAAACTCTCAAGTTAGAAGGACATATCAAGAAGAAAAAGGTAATAGTGTTGAGTGATTCGGGTAGTACCCATAATTTTATTCATTGTAAGGTAGCCAAGGAATTGATTATTTCCTATACCCAGAACCTGAATGTCAATTGATGGTTGCAAATGGAGGAACTATAAATTACTCTATAAAATTCCATATATCAAGCTAACCATGGGGGAATATGTATTGAATAGTCAAATGTTTTCCATTCCAATGGGAGGTACTGATGTTGTACTAGGAGTACAATGGTTACAATATTTGGGGATAGTAGCTTCTAATTTTAAAGAACTTTTCTTGAATTTTTTATTTTTTTTCAGAAGGAAAGGAAGTCGAATTACGGGGTATCGCATGGAAGCTGGGAAAGATAATAAGCTCTAATGTCATGACCAAGCTTCTGAAGAAATAACAATGAGACGTGATTGCACAATTATGCTCACTAGAAGTTCCAACATCAAAATAATCTATTTATGTAGATCTCCAAAAAGTCTTGGACAATCATTCCAAGGTCTTTGAAAATCCCAAAGGACTCCCACCTATTCATGATCATGGTCTTGCTATTCATTTAATTCCAGGAAGTGTTCCTCCAAACATCAGGCCTTATAAATATCCTTATGTCCAAAAGAGAGAAATTGAACATATGATTGCAGAAATGTTAGAGGCTAGTATAATTCAACCTAGTCAAAGTTATTTCTCTACTCCAATAGTATTGGTGCACAAGAAGGATGGATCATGGTGCATGTGTCCGGATTATAGGGAGCTCAATAAGCTCACCATTAAAGATAAATTTCCCATTCCTGTGGTTGATGAATTATTGGATGAATTACATGGAGCAATTTATTTTACCAAGTTGGATCTTCGTTCAGGATATAATCAAATTAGAATGAAGAATGAAGAATTTCTGAAAACAGCATTTCTAACTCATGAGGGTCATTATGAATTTTTGGTCATGCCTTTTGGCCTTACCAATGCACCTTCTACATTTCAAGGGTTGATGAATTCCATTATCAAACCCTTTCTTAGAAATTTTGTGCTAGTATTTTTGATGATATACTAATCTAAGGCAGGTCTTGGAAGGATCATGTTCAACATGTTGACGGGGTGCTCAAACTATTGTAGGACAAACAATTATATGAATAAACATCCAAATGTTTCTTTGGAGTACAAGAGGTGGAATATTTGGGTCATATTGTATCTCACGAGGGTGATAAGGTAGACCCTAACAAAATTAAAGCCATTAAGCAATGGAAAGTACCCACAACCATAAAGAAATTGCGAGGATTTCTCGGGTTAACAGGGTATTATCGCAAGTTTGTTAAGAATTATGGGAGAATAGCAGCACCTCTAACAACATTATTGAAGAAAGATGCATTTTCATGGACTCTTGAAACAACTAAGGCCTTTGAACATCTTAAAGAGGCAATGTGCCTAGCACCGGTCTTAGCTACGCCAGACTTCAGAAAAACCTTTACTGTGGAATGTGATGCCTCGGGAAATGGAATTGGTGGTGTTTTAATGCAAGAAGGAAGACCCATTGCTTTTGAAAGTCATCCAATCAAAGGAAAGTATTTACAGAAAGCTATTTATGAGAAGGAAATGTTAGCAATACTACATGCACTAAAGAAATGGCGACCTTACCTAATGGGAAGACACTTCAAGGTAAAAACTGATCATGATAGTGATGCAGGTTAACCCTGCAAACCCTGAATCTCCCTTCAAGTGCATATAAAAAATTCATCTCAAATAATTGCCAAATAAAACTTCAATGTCTAGGAAAATTCACACACCATCATTCGCGGAAGCTTCATCTTAGCAATCCTTACACTCTGATTATCAAATCATACAACAAATTCTCATATGAGGAAGCTCTTCAAACATAAGGTTCAAAAACCACACCCAACTGTCTACTTTTCCACACTTTCAAATAGCATTAAAAACCCTTTATAAAAAGTCTCATAAAGACTTTAACCAACCATTAGTTTCAAATTTTAAATTCCAGGATTTTATAATTAAACCCCCAATGCTTGTCATGGTATGAGAATGTTTCAATTCAAAGAATAGAACTTGTTTGATTAAATGTTAATGAGATTTCATGTGGCTTTAATAAAATTCTTTCCTCCCACATATGCACTAATATACTAAAGTGAAGAATAATATCATCCATACATACCATGTCTTGTCTGCCATGAAGATATCTAATTTCCAGTGGTCACTTTCTCAATAATATACATGTTGCCCATTCTTTACTACATACGATGCCTTGACAATACGTATTGTGACTCATGATAATGCCAAAGTGAGAATTGATTCACTTTTACTTGAATGCCATCTACGTTGTAGACTCAAACCGAAATTCATTTCCATATTGTCCCAAGAGATCAGGATTTTCTACAAGTGTAGAGTCTTACACTAACTCTCCATTCCTCACATTAATCTCTCGCAGTTTGAAATAGGCATTGATAATAGTGAATTTGGATCCGTAAGTCATAACTTATACCTTCGAGTTTTAATCTCAGTCTTACGTTCCCGTTGGTATTTTCTTCATAAAGGAATGTATTTCATTCCCAATATGGTTTCTCCTACTCATGACGCAATACTCGAACTGTATATCCTACAACAAATTCAATGTTCGACCTCCCAGATTCCAGAGTCATGAAAAAATAGCGTATGCACTATACAAACAGTTCATTCAGATTTATTTAAAACGTGCCTCATACCCATCACTAAATCGATTCACCATTACCGGTCTTAACAAGTCGATTTCAATTATGTACAATTTGACCTTTAATTGCAATTGGTTCTCCACCAACAGGATCAAAGCACATTGATTCTCTGTTTTAACTAGTGCCCAGCACAATTTCAGAATAGAAATGAAAATCGATCCCAATTGAATCTGGCAATCATAACTGGTTTATTGCTACAAATCATACCTTAACAACAGATTTCCTTCAGATTCTAATTAGAGCGATTTCACCATCCATGAAATCGACTTCCCAAAGCCGACATATCAATCCCAACTTCATTGATATTCGATCCAGTCCTTTACCAGGATGATCGATCCTTTTTTTTCCTGTGTTTCCTTCAATAGATGTAGATTTAATTCACTTCAAAACATGAATAGATGTCAATTCAAATCGATTCTTTCTTCAATAATAAATCAACTACATTCGATTTCATTATTTCAGCAACAGAGATTTAACCTCTATTCAAGTGGTTACTCGGAATCTACACCATGGCTGCATTTCATTTTGTTCAATGCTGTAAATCGACTTGAAAATATTCTCGGCATTTAAACAATTGAATCATCGACCTTTCACTACTCATTTTGAGTTCAGAAACTAAAATTCATCAATGCTTAATTCTCACAATTTGCAGTTCAACAACCAACCTTATAGTACTGAAAACACACTTTTCATATTAACAATGAAAATACTTACAAACTTTTGTCCTTGGCCAGATATTCAAAATTCGTGGCCCTTTCAATTGCCCGGAGGCTTATAACTTGGCTGTCCAAACCTCAGCTCTCAATCACTCTATTTTTCTTGATCTATTTGGCCTTTGAGGCTCATTAATTTATACAATTTTAAAATGATCTAATTTGAGTTCAATCCCTTCAATTTCTCAATAAAATCCTAAAATCACTCTTGAATCCCTAAGGATCCTCTCTCACCCAAAATTAATGAAACTAATTTCTAAATTAATATTTAGAAAAATCTCTCATATCTTTACATCCTCAATTGACCAAATTCTCTCATATTCTCAAACATTTGAGAATTATTTACAATATTTAATTAAAAATACATAAAACCCACTCAAATCATTCATAAAAATCTAGCTCTTTTAAAAACTTAAAAACCCCTAAGTTTTAATAAATACAAAGTATTTCTCTTTGCCTAATTCTCCTGCATCAGACTCCCAAGGTTGAAAATGATCATGATCTCCTGATCATAAGTTTAAGTCTTTGTCCGCCTGGATCCCATACTTTGTTCTGCAAGTTATCATCAATTTATGTTGTCGTATGCTGCTTTTCTCCAGGTCTCCATATCTTATGTTGTCTTGTTCTACTCTCTGTACTTTCACAGTTTGTCTCTGTCTTCACTTTACTGTTGTTGCTGCTTCTCTTCCTTGTTGATTTCTTCCTCTGAGACACTTTCAACATGATTTTTCTGATTAGTTCAATTTCTTTGTCTAATAAATCTTCAGATTGCTGATTTCTTACCGCCTGCTGAGCTCTTACTTGTTCAGTTCTTACTTCTATTCTTGTTTCCGTTCTTACCACCACCCAATCATCCATGCCCTCTTGTCTTCTACAACAGAAAAATTCTTCTCTGCCTTCTTATATCAGCAACTTGCTGGACTGGTACATTGTGTACTCCTTTCTGCTATCTTCATCACTCTGCATCTGCAATTCCCAATTCTGAAATTGAGATTCTTCCAGCACTGAATTTTGACTATTCAGTATCATTTCCAGCAACATAACTTCTTCATTCCATGGATTAGATGTTTCCACAGAATTTTCGTCTTTCTCCTTCATTTGATTGCTTAACTGAGTCAAATTTTCTCCAGTACCTGCAATAACACCTGCATTCACAAAGCACTTGTTAAAACAAAAATCATAAGGCCTCAGTGCCTTACTTCCCTCTGCCAGTACTTCAGTATGCTGCCCTGAATTTTCCACCTCAATCAGCACATCAGTATGTTGATTCTCTCTGTCCAAATAATTCTCTGAAGAACTATCAAGACTATTCACTAATCTTCCTTTCACACCATTTGTTTCCATGATATCTTTTTGCTCTCGTTCACTGTACTGAACTCTGCCTTTTGTTGCGATCTCTCTATCATACTCTGAATTTACCAACAAATATTCCAATAATGAAATTTCTCTGTGACATTGTTGAAGCATTTCATCATTATGTACCATCCCTACATTCACACACAAACTTTCAGTTTGAAAATCACAAAGTTCAACAGTCTCAACTGTTGGTTCATATACCAGCTCTTCAAGCTCATCCTCTTCTTCATTCACAAGAACTTCCTCTTGAACTGTAACAGCTTCAAGTACAAACGCATCATTGCTTTCTTCTTCAGAGTATTCATCTTCTGAAAGATACTTTTCCATACTCGTGACAGCTTCACAAGATTGTGCATCATCTTCAGTAAAACCTGTAATCACATCACAATTGTCAGCTACAAAAATACAAGATTTTACATCATCCAGCTAATTTGGATTTTCCCAATAGTTCAAGAAATCATCAATGATCTCCTCTTCTATTTCATCAATGGAAATCTCCCCTTCCAACTCAACTGCTCTAATTTGTGTACACCCCAACTGTACATCCATCATCTGCTTGAGCTTCCTTATCTCTACTGTCAATTGCATGTTTATCTGTTGATCTCTTTTCTGTTGTAGCCTCTGCCATTTCACTTTATTCCTCATGGTCCAACCATGTCCCTGGTCCTTCATACTTTCCCGTAACACTCCCATCAATAACTCAAGATGAACTGTTATCTCAGCTTTCTCTTTCTCATACTCTTCATCAGTCAACTGCTTCCCTATGCCATTTGCCTTGGAATATTTCTTCCTCTTTCTACTATGGCCTCTTTCTGAACCTCTACTCTCTCCTTTATGACTTTCAATAGTCACCTCCTTCACCATGAGTTTCTCACCCATGAGTTGCACCAAGCCTCTGCAACAGCAAACTCTCCTGCAGACACTTACCTCACCAATCCTTTCCTTCGGGTCTGGTCTTTTGGTAATCATCGGTCCTCTGCTGGAACCTTTTGAGCATTTCTCCACTGTTCCTTCACGCTTTACTCATCTGCAACTTTATTCAACCTCTGTTGAATCTCCAGGTTCTGCCACTCTCTCTTAGAATCCATTGTTGGACTCTTTCATCATTGCACTCCAACTGTGATCTGCTTCTTCTCGCTGAGATTTTCTTCAACCTGCTTGCAACCTGAACTCTGCAAATAGTCTTCAAACCAGAGTTAAATAATCATCTACGAACTCACCTTCAAGATCCTGTTGATCTTGCTTCACTTCCTCAACTGTAAAGCATCCCTGTGCTGCAATATTCATCAGTTTCAAAATTTGATATTCATTCATCACATGCAATTAACTCAAATTAAAAAAACTTGAACCCTCACACAGAGCTATTCTAGCTCTGATACCAAAATGATGCAGGTTAACCCTGCAAACCCAGAATCTCTCCTTCAAGTGCATATACAAAATTCATCTCAAATAATTTCCCAATAAAACTTCAATGTCTAGGAAAATTCACACACCATCATTCGCGGAAGCTTCATCTTAAAAATCCTTACACTCTGATTATCAAATCATACAACCAATTCTCATATTAGGAAGCTCTTCAAACATAAGGTTCAAAAACCACACCCAACTGTCTACTTTTCCACACTTTCAAATAGCATTAAAAACCCTTTATTAAAAATTTCATAAGGACTTTAACCAACCATTACTTTCAAATTTTAAATTCCAGGATTTTATAATTAAACCCCCAATTCTTGTCATGATATGAGAATGTTTCAATTCAAATAATCGAACTTGTTTGATTAAATGTTAATGAGATTTCATGTGGCTTTAATAAAATTCTTTCCCCGCACATATGCACTAATATACTAAAGTGAAGAATAATATCATCCATACATACCATGTCATGTCTGCCATGAAGATATCTGATTTATAGTGGTCACTTTCTCAATAATATACATGTTTCCCATTCTTTACTGCATACGATGCCTTGACAATACGTATTGTGACTCATGATAATGCCAAAGTGAGAATTGATTCACTTTTACTTGAATGCCATATACGCTGTAGACTCAAACCGAAATTCATTTCCATATTATCCCAAGAGATCAGGATTTTCTACAAGTGTAGAGTCTTACACTAACTCTCCATTCCTCACATTAATCTCTCACAATTTGAAATAGGCATTGATAACAGTGAATTTGGATCCGTAAGTCATAACTTATACCTTCGGATTTTAATCTCGGTCTTACGTTCCTGTTGGTATTTTCTTCATAAAGGAATGTATTTCATTCCCAATATGGTTTCTCCTACTCATGACGCAGTACTCGAACTGTATATCCTGCAACAAATGCAATGTTTGACCTCCCAGCTTCCAGAGTCACGAAAAAATAGTGTATGCACTATACAAATAGTTCATTCAGATTTATTTAAAACGCGCCTCATACCCATCACTAAATCGATTCACCATTACCGGTCTTAACAAGTCGATTTCAATTATGTACAATTTGACCTTTAATTGCAATTGGTTCTCCACCAACAGGATCAAAGCACATTGATTCTCTGTTTTAACTAGCGCCCAACACAATTTCAGAATAGAAATGAAAATCGATCCTAATTGAATCTGGCAATCATAACTGGTTTATTTCTACAACTCATACCTTAACAACAGATTTCCTTCAGATTCTAATTAGAGCGATTTCACCATCCATGAAATCGACTTCCCAAAGCCGACATATTATCCCAACTTCATTGCAGTCCTTTACCAAGATAATCGATCTTTTTTTTCCTGTGTTTCCTTCAACAGATGTAGATTTAATTCACTTCAAAACATGAATAGATGTTAATTCAAATCGATTCTTTCTTCAATAATAAATCAACTACATCCGATTCCATTATTTCAGCAACAGAGATTTAACCTCTATTCAAGTGGTTACTCGGACTCTGCGCCATGGCTGCATTTCATTTTGTTCAATGCTGTAAATCGACTTGAAAATATTCTCGGCATTTAAACAATTGAATCATCGACCTTTCACTACTCATTTTGAGTTCAAAAACTAAAATTCATCAATGCTTCATTCTCACAATTTGCAGTTCAACAACCAACCTTATAGTACTGAAAACACACTTTTCATATTAACAATGAAAATACTTACAAACTTTTGTCCTTGGACAGATATTCAAAATTCGTGGCCCTTTCAATTTCCCGGAGGCTTATAACTTGGCTGTCCAAACCTCAGCTCTCAATCACTCTATTTTTCTTGATCTATTTGGCCTTTGAGGCTCATTAATTTATACAATTTTAAAATGATCTAATTTGAGGTCAATCCCTTCAATTTCTCAACAAAATCCTAAAATCACTCTTGAATCCCTAAGGATCCTCTCTCACCCAAAATTAATGAAACTAATTTCTAAATTAATATTTAGAAAAATCTCTCATCCCTTTACATCCTCAACTGACCAAATTTTCTCATATTCTCAAACATTTGAGAATTATTTACAATATTTAATTAAAAATACATAAAACCCACTCAAATCATTCATAAAAATATAGCTCTTTTAAAAACTTAAAAACCCCTAAGTTTTAATAAATACAAAGTATTTCTCTTTGCCTAATTCTCCTGCATCAGACTCCCAAGGTTGAAAATGATCATGATCTCCTGATCATAAGTTTAAGTCTTTGTCCGCCTAGAACCCATACTTTGTTCTGCAAGTTATCATCAATTTATGCTGTCGTATGCTGCTTTTCTCCAGGTCTCCATATCTTATGATGTCTTGTTCTGCTCTCTGTACTTTCACAGTTTGTCTCTGTCTTCATTTTGCAGCTGCTGCTGCTTCTCTTCCTTACTGATGTCTTCCTCTGAGACACTTTCAACATGATTTTTCTGATTAGTTCAATTTCTCTGTCTAATAAATCTTCAGATTGCTGATTTCTTACTGCCTGCTGAGCTCTTACTTGTTCAGTTCTTACTTCTATGCTTGTTTCCGTTCTTACTGCCACCCAATCATCCATGCCCTCTTGTCTTCTACAACAGAAAACTTCTTCTCTTCCTTCTTCTATCAGCAACTTACTGGACTGGTACATTTTGTACTCCTTTCTGCTATCCTCATCACTCTGCATCTGCAATTCCCAATTCTAAAATTGAGATTCTTCCAGCACTGAATTTTTACTATTCAGTATCATTTCCAGCAACATAATTTCTTCATTCCATGGATTAGATTTTTCCACATAATTTTCCTCTTTCTCCTTCATTTGACTGCTTAACTGAGTCAAATGTTCTCCAGTACCTGCAATAACACATGCATTCACAAAGCACTTGTTAAAACAAAAATCATAAAGCCTCAGTGCCTTACTTCCCTCTACCAGTACTTCAGTATGCTGCCCTGAATTTTCCACCTCAATCAGCACATCAGTATGTTGATTCTCTCTGTCCAAAGAATTCTCTGAAGAACTCTCAAGACTATTCACTAATCTTCCTTTCACACCATCTGTTTCCATGATATATTTATGCTCTCGTTCACTGTACTGAACTCTTCCTTTTGCTACAATCTCTCTATCATACTCTAAATTTACCAACAAATATTCCAATAATGCAATTTCTCTGTGACATTGTTGAAGCATTTCATCATTATGTACCATCCCTGCATTCACACACAAAATTTCAGTTTGAAAATCACAAAGTTCAACAGTCTCAACTGTTGGTTCATATACCAGCTCTTCAAGCTCATCCTCTTCTTCATTCACAAGAACTTCCTCTTGTACTGTAACAGCTTCAAGTAAAAACGCATCATTTCTTTCTTCTTCAGAGTATTCATCTTCTGAAAGATACTTTTCCATACTCGTGACAGCTTCACAAGATTGCGCATCCTCTTCAGTAAAACTTGTAATCACATCACAATTGTCATCTACAAAATAAAAGATTTTACAACATCCAGCTGATTTGGATTTGCCCAATAGTTCAAGAAATCATCAATGGAAATCCCCCCTTCCAACTCAGCTGCTCTGAGTTGTGTACACCCCAACTGTACATCCATCATCTTCTCGAGCTTCCTCAGCTCTTCTGTTAATTGCATGTTTATATGTTGATCTCTTTTCTATTGTAGCCTCTGCCATTTCACTTTCTTCCTCATGGTCCAACCATGTCTCTGGTCCTTCGTATTTTCCCGTAACACTCCCATCAATAACTTAAGATGAACTGCTATCTCAACTTTCTCTTTCTCATATTCTTCATCATTCAACTGCTTCCCTATGCCATTTGCCTTGGCATCTTTCTTCCTCTTTCTACTGTGGCCTCTTTCTGAACCTCTGCTCTCTCCTTTATGACTTTCAATAGTCACCTCCTTCGCCATGAGTTTCTCACCCATGAGTTGCACCAAGCCTCTGCAACAGCAAACTCTCCTGCTGCCACTTACCTCACCAATCCATTCCTCCAGATCTGGTCTTTTAGTAATCACCGGTCCTCTGCTGGAACCTTTCGAGCATTTCTCCTCTGATCCTTCAGGCTTTACTCATCTGCAACTTTATTCAACCTCTGTTGAATCTCCAGGTTCTGCCACTCTCTCTTAGAATCCCTTGTTGGACTCTTTCATCACTGCACTCCAGTTGTGATCTGCTTCTTCCCGCTGAGATTTTCTTCAACCTGAACTCTGCAAACAGTATTCAAACCAGAGTTAAATAATAATCTACAAACTCACCTTCAAGATCCTGTTGATCTTGCTTCACTTCCTCAATTGCACTGCATCCCTGTGCTGCAATATTCATCAGTTTCAAAATCTGATATTCATTCATCACATGCAATTAACTCAAATTAAAAAAACTTGAACCCTCACACAGAGCTATTCCAGCTCTGATACCAAAATGATGTAGGTTAACCCTGCAAACCCAGAATCTCTCCTTCAAGTGCATATACAAAATTCATCTCAAATAATTGCCCAATAAAACTTCAATGTCTAGGAAAATTCACACACCATCATTCGTGGAAGCTTCATCTTAACAATCCTTACACTCTGATTATCAAATCATACAACCAATTCTCATATGAGGAAGCTCTTCAAACATAAGGTTCAAAAACCACACCCAACTGTCTACTTTTCCGCACTTTCAAATAGCATTAAAAACCCTTTATAAAAAGTCTCATAAAGACTTTAACCAACCATTAGTTTCAAATTTTAAATTCCAGGATTTTATAATTAAACCCCCAATGATTGTCATGGTATGAGAATGTTTCAATTCAAAGAATCAAACTTGTTTGATTAAATGTTAATGAGATTTCATGTGGCTTTAATAAAATTCTTTCCCCGCACATATGCACTAATATACTAAAGTGAAGAATAATATCATCCATACATACCATGTCCTATCTGCCATGAAGATCTCTGATTTCCAGTGGTCACTTTCTCAATAATATATATGTTTCCCATTCTTTACTGCATATGATGCTTGTACAATACGTATTGTGACTCATGATAATGCCAAAGTGAGAATTGATTCACTTTTGCTTGAATGCCATCTACGTTGTAGACTCAAACCGAAATTCATTTCCATATTATCCCAAGAGATCAGGATTTTATACAAGTGTAGAGTCTTACACTAACTCTCCATTCCTCACATTAATCTCTTGCAATTTGAAACAAGCATTGATTACAGTGAATTTGGATCTGTAAGTCATAAGTTATACCTTCGGGTTTTAATCTCAGTCTTACGTTCCCGTTGGTATTTTCTTCATAAAGGAATTTATTTCATTCCCAATATGGTTTCTCCTACTCATGACGCAGTACTCGAACTGTATATCCTGCAACAAATGCAATGTTCGACCTCCCAGCTTCCAGAGTCACAAAAAAATAGCATATGCACTATACAAACAGTTCATTCAGATTTATTTAAAACGCGCCTCATACCCATCACTAAATCGATTCACCATTACCGATCTTAACAAGTCGATTTCAATTATGTACAATTTGACCTTTAATTGCAATCGGTTCTCCACCAACAGGATCAAAGCACATTGATTCTCTGTTTTAACTAGCGCCCAGCACAATTTCAGAATAGAAATGAAAATCGATCCCAATTGAATCTAGCAATCATAACTGGTTTATTGCTACAACTCATACCTGAACAACAGATTTCCTTCAGATTCTGATTAGAGCGATTTCACCATCCATGAAATCGACTTCCCAAAGCCGACATATCAATCCCAACTTCATTGATATTCGATCCAGTCCTTTACTAGGATGATCGATCCTTTTTTTCCTGTGTTTCCTTCAACAGATGTAGATTTAATTCACTTCAAAACATGAATAGATGTTAATTCAAATCGATTCATTCTTCAATAATAAATCAACTACATTCGATTTCATTATTTCAGCAACAGAGATTTAACCTCTATTCAAGTGGTTACTCGGTCTCTGCGCCATGGCTGCATTTCATTTTGTTCAATGCTGTAAATCGACTTGAAAATATTCTCGACATTTAAACAATTGAATCATCGACCTTTCACTACTCATTTTGAGTTCAGAAACTAAAATTCATCAATGCTTCATTCTCACAATTTTCAGTTCAACAACCAACCTTATAGTACTGAAAACACATTTTTCATATTAACAATGAAAATACTTACAAACTTTTGTCCTTGGCCAGATATTCAAAATTCGTGGCCCTTTCAATTGCTCGGAGGCTTATAACTTGGCTGTCCAAACCTCAGCTCTCAATCACTCTATTTTTCTTGATCTATTTGGCCTTTGAGGCTAATTAATTTATACAATTTTAAAATGATCTAATTTGAGTTCAATCCCTTCAATTTCTCAACAAAATCCTAAAATCACTCTTGAATCCCTAAGGATCCTCTCTCACCCAAAATTAATGAAACTAATTTCTAAATTAATATTTAGAAAAATCTCTCATCCCTTTACATCCTCAACTGACCCCTTTACATCCTCAACTGACCAAATTCTCTCATATTCTCAAACATTTGAGAATTATTTACAATATTTAATTAAAAATACATAAAACCCACTCAAATCATTCATAAAAATCTAGCTCTTTTAAAAACTTAAAAACCCCTAAGTTTTAATAAATACAAAGTATTTCTCTTTGCCTAATGCTCCTGCATCAGATAGTCTTAAACACTTTTTGGAACAAAGACTATCTTCAGAAGAGCAGAAAAAATGGGTCACAAAGATGTTGGGTTATGACTTTGAAATAATCTACAAAAAAGGGAAGTTAAATTTTGTTGCAGATGCACTCTCAAGAAAGAATGAAGAGGTGGAGGCATTGATTTGTGCCATTTCTATTATCCAAACAGATTGGATAACCGAAGCAAGGGATGAATGGAAGAAGGATGAAGAAGTGTGGACACTCATTCAAAAGTTGAAGCAAGATCCTATTACATATGATACATTTAGTTGGAAAAATGATTCCTTATGGTAAAAATATCGCTTATATATTTGTAATAATTCCCAACTAAAACAAAATATTCTTTTGGAATTTCACACTTCTTCTTTAGAAAGACACTCAAGATTTTTAAAAACTTACCTTAGGGTAAAGAAAGAATTTTTTGGGAAGGCCTTAAATCTGATATTCAAAAGTTTGTGGCGGGATGTTTGGTTTTCCAGCAAAATAAATTTGAGACAATTAAGACCCCTGGTCTTCTACAACCTTTATCTATTCCAAGTCAACGTTGGGGGGAGATTTCAATGGATTTTATCACAGGTTTACCTAAGTCCGAAGGAAAGAGTGTCATCATGGTGGTATTTGATAGACTTACCAAGTATGCACACTTTTGTGCATTATCTCATCCATTTAAAGCAAGTACGGTTGCTACTACATTTATGGACAGAATTCAAAAGCTACATGGAAGCCCAAGGGTTATTGTGAGCGACAGAGATCCCATTTTTACTAGAAATTTTTGGACGGAGTTATTTTCTTGTTTGGGTACTCAATTAGCTCATAGCTCATCTTATCATCCACAATCCGATGGTCAAACTGAGATAGTAAATAAATTTTTGGAAGGATATCTTCGTTGTTTTGTATCTGATAAACAAACACAATGGGTCAAGTGGTTACCTCTCGTTGAATGGTGGTATAACACTTCCTTCCATATTGCAACAAAAATGACCCCATTTATGGCACTTTATGGATATCATCCACCATCCATCACATCATATTTAAGAGAAAATTTGAAGGTTCAAGCAGTGGAAGATCACATCGAGCATCAACAAGAAGTTCTCCAACTCTTAAAGGACAACCTAAATTTGGCACAAAATCGAATGAAACAACAGGCAGATCAACATCGTAGCGAGAGAAGTTTTGATGTAGGAGACTGGGTATTTTTACGGCTACAACCATACAAACAAATGTCCCTCAAGCAAGCTAAGAAGGATAATAAATTATCACCAAAGTGCTATGGTCCTTACAAGATGTTGCAAAATATTGTTATTATGGCATACAAATTGGAGCTTCCTGCTTCTTCGCGAGTGCATCCATTTTTCCATGTTTCATGCTTAAAGAACGTTATAGGTGAAAATATTCCAGTTCAAACAATATTTCCAGACTTGATGAGGAAGGGAAAATCATATTGGAACCTAAAGCAGTCATGGAAACGAGAACTCGACAGCTACGAAATCGATCAATTTCACAGTATCTCGTCAAGTGGAAGAACTTACCCACTGAATATTCTACATGGGAGGATGAGAATTTTATATAGAAGCACCCAGAGCTACTCAAGCATTGAGGACAACACTTTTTTGAAGGAGAGGGGCATGTTAGGTCCTTATTTTACTAGTTTAGACCATTATTGTTATTAATATAAACCCCTTATTGTTATTATTGTACCCCTGTAACCCCAATATTGTTATTATTGTGCCCTTACATCGTTATTGTTAGGTCAGCTAGGATTATACTGTGGGTCCATGGACTCCTATATATAGAAGGAGGTTTTGGTCATTTGTATCATCCAAGAATTGTTCATTTATGTAAAATATTGGAGGTTGGACCCTCGAAGTGGCTATTTCTAAGGCGTTGATCTCTCTTTTCTTCTATTTCTGGAGTTGGTTTCATAACATTCATTCCCTTTTACATCAAGAAATCAGAAGAATTTTTAGCTAAATAATGAGCAATGTAATATATGCTCATAAGCGAACAAGCAGAACAAATGAACTCGGATAGACACTTGAGACTTAATCACTCAATGAACCAAAAAGCAAAAGGCAATCAACTAGAGATGGCTCACCAAGAAATGAGACTGACTCAATTAGCAAGGCGATGTCCCGTGAAGCATGCAACCAGGCAATTAATGCACAATCCTAGAAAAACCTAGGGAGCTAGGATGCACGTCCCAACAAAAAAAACAACCAAAAACCAAGCCAACTAACCAATCAAACCAACTTGAGTGAAGGGGAAAACATGTAAATCATACAGAGAAAAGGACCGGAAGGGCAAGACATACTAGTGAAAGACTTAGGGAAAAAACCTTAATTTTTCACACACATGGGAATGGGCATGACTTTTGGGGTTGAAACTAGCACTGAAATCCCAATCAGCGCGACTGTATAACTGAAAACTAGTGTTGATCAGCCTGATCGGACTGTCAGACAAATAAAAGAATTGATTTCTGAAAATAATAATAATAAATAAATAAATAAATAAAAATAAAATAAAAAAATAAAAAATAAAATAAATTAAAATTAAAATAAATAAAAAATAAAAAAAATAAAAATTAAAAATAAAAATAAAAAAGAATTCCCCTAACCAGGACCAGACTCACCACTTCAAGAAAAAACTAAAGATTGTAATTGATGAAAAACATAGGAACAAACAGGGAAATGGTTGTTCGACTAAACTCATCGAATGACTAAGACCTCAAAGAGTGACAAACTCAAAGGAAACTCCCCAACGGAGTTGCCAATTTGTTGTGCAGGCAAATTCCCTGTGCGGACAGAGGCGATCCCTCTAGCCCTAGGGTGGCTCTAGCAATTACAGGAACATACTAACATCTACCTTCCTAGATTGTAAATGAAATTCAGAGCAAGGAAGATGACCTACCTTGTTTTGATGTTATGTTGTCATCTTCCGTCGAAGATTCTTGATCCATCGCTCTTCTCAAGCTCGATGCACGCTGCTACCAACATTCGATTACCTGTACAAACATTCAAGACACCATGACAAGCGTAAAATCATGACAAACATAAAACAATTATAACCTATCTAACTGTTCAAGGAATGCTAGGAATCTCATTATAAATGTAAACAAGAGTGGAAGATAAACATCAGTTGCATTTTATTATGATAAATACAAGGGGAGTTTACAACCAAACCTTGATTTTGAGGCTCTCCTTTGGCAGGTCCATATCCAAGCATATTTGTGACACCCTCATACACAAAGGTCTACGATCTCACTATGTTCCTAACACACAAAAACAATCACACTCTGCTCTATTCTCTCGAAGCTATAATATTTATTCTCTCTACAATTGTTGCTTCTAACTGGCTAACTAAGGTAGTAGAGGTGAAGGAGGTCTCCTTATATAACAATGGAGGAGGAGTATATGGGCCCTCAAATAATGGGAAAGAATCTTATCCTTTGGAGTAGTTCCTATTTTATGGGAACAAGAATCCCAAAGGGGAATTCCTCAGCCATATCCTCAAAACAAACTTCTAGCTCTCCGCTTCGCGAAGCTTCTAGTCGTGGAAACTCTGTTTCTATTTTAAAATTTTTCCAAAAGAGGATCGACACGGGTCAAACATTAAGATAGAGAGCCGATCGTCATGGTTCTCAGTGAAAATCTCTGTTATCGGCGTGGGTCAGACACTAAGACAAAGCGCTGACCTTGAAAACTAGGTTTTTATAGGGATCTTCCAAAAAAGTTGTAAAAGGAGATGAATTGGCAGACAAAGTGTGGTTCAGGGGTATGTATTCCATGCTTGGAAAGTACACAAGGGTCTCTGTATGGGTCCTCCAGGATCAAGGAACGGGGAGTACAGGGATAGTGACAAATTGTTGTGTAACAGGCATATTGACCTCCTTCATTCTTTTTTTCCCTTGAAGTGACTTTTTTGGAATTTTAATGAGACACGAAGACACAGTTTGCCTTTTTATGAGAAAAACAATTCTCCCTTCAAATAAGACAACAAAACTTATTTTCTTAAAACCTTTTAACTTTCACACCTCTAAAATTTCACATTTGGAGATGACTATTTTAAAAGAAGATAAGGTGTCTTTGAGATTGGAAATGACTCCCTTTGCATTTGACTGGAAGAATAGGTCAGATTGACCTATTTTGAAGCTCTGACAGTCAAGATGACTTTTTTGATCCTTAAATGAGGCAATGAGACAAAATTTTTCTTTTCAATGAGACAATGAGACAGGAATGAATCACTTTGACATTTTTGAAACTTGAAACCTATGAAACAAGGCAAGTGGTCTTTATTTCATTTCATAAACAAGCTAGCTCCTTCATTAAGGTTTTATGAGTGGAATGGACGGTTGTTGCCTTCTGTTCAGTGAAAATTTGAATTTTTTCAAAGGCAAAGATGAACCTAGACTTTGACATATATGAGATGGAGTGACCTAACCCTAGACCTCTTCAGTGATGATGATGGAGATGGTGACCTTGAAACTGATGATGGTGATGACCTTGATAATGGTGGCGATGAATGAAATGAAGGAGCAACAAACAAGATTTAGACCTTTTCAATGACCAAATTTTTTTTTTCTGAGAACTGGTTCGAAAAATTAAAAAAGTTTGACCTATGAATTTATGGAAAACAACTGAAAGAGTCATTTTATCACTGACATACCTGAGCTAACAATCACACCAACACTCACCGAAGGCTGGGGTTATTGGACATATTGCTGAGATGCATTCGGTCAAGGAACATACTGATATTGTACATTCAGATGTTGAACATAAAGGATTTCAAGTTTCTGAACATGCGAATTTGATACATTCGGTTGTTGAAGGGGTTGTTGAATTTGGGAATATTGAACGTGAGGTTTTCCTACCCCAGGAATAGGTCCAGAATTCGGCTGCCCCCCACCCAAAATGGGAGGTACGTAATGAGGGGTATATTTCCCCCCAGGTACAGATGAAACCTTGGATTTCCCACTCAATGGTGGGACTTTAGTAATCGTAGATAGCGAGTAGGGGATAAAGGATCTTATTGAAATTGTCATTTGACCAATAGTGATCATAGGTTGAACAACAGGTTAAGAGACGACGACCAGATTTGAAATGAATGGGATGAAAGATGGAAGAATACTCGCTGACCAAATGGGATTCGGGAATAAAGGTGTACCACTGGAAGCTCCAGAAATAAGGTTTCCCAAATAGGTATAATCGTGCGAAAGGGTGGATTAAACATGCTTGGATGGAATTTCGGTCCCACTGCCTGAATCATGAGGTGTGGAATCGAAAAACTCACTTTCGGAGGGAAACATAGTTGAAGCAACTTTTAGAATGTAAGTGCCAATGGTTTCTTGAAGAGTGCCCTGAGGAGCGCTCACGAATGGAACATCATCAACATTGGATGCCATTTTGTCAGGAAATAACCGATCAACAGTAGAGCGAGATACTACTAGAGAAGCGCGAAATGGGATTCTGGGTTGATCAAAAGCACTATAAGGCTATTGAGGCGAGAACATAATTGGATCAAAGAGCGGATTTTTAGGAAATTTTGTGAACTGTGCAGATGGTTCGGGGCTTTCTAGCTCAGATTATTCTGATGTCGTCCAAGGAGAATCATCAGACAGTGGTCGAGATGATATGGGTTGAACATTGATGACAATCCCAAGTTCAACACCTTGTGCTTCAAGGGACCCAAGTGGAAACTGAGGGTCCTCAGGAGGAGGTTCTTGAGATCCGTCAGAGGAGGGAAGAGGAAAATTCAACGATTCAGCCACGATGACCTTTCAAAGAAATGTCAAAGAAGGAAGAGGTGAAAAAAATCACAATTTACCAAGCAATAATGAGGCTGGAGAACTACACGGGTAAGGTGTTTTCGTGGCTAGTTACTTTTGGACTTAACAATAAATAAATAAATAAAAGGGTGTGCTAGGCATACAGGTTTACCTTGTATTCGTGAACTGCAATATACACCTTGGTGATAAATTATAGAAAAAAATACCATGGACTTAACGTACTACATCCAATCTCCCTAAATGTTGTGTTTGGCGTATCATGTTTACAAGGCGATCAACTCAGTTACCTATGGTAGGCTTGCAACCTAGTGGTGTCTCCCCAAATATACGCGATAGTATGCAGGATTCCATTCCGTAGTATTTTTTTCTAATGCGTAACCGTTCGATGAGAGCGCCCCAAATATACTTATCATACATCAATATACTTCCATACGTGGGATGGTATATCACCCTCGAGCTGTAACACAGATTGTTAACGATAGCGCCTACGTTTTACGACACCAGAACATGTTTATAGCCTAGACCACTAAATGTTTTCATTAGTTCCAATGCGACATAAGGTAAATTGAGTGAATTTTAATTTTTATCTTGAGTTAAGTTTCAGCTTTGGCTCAAAATCGATGTCACTTGAATCCTTATAGTGCAAACTAAATGAAAAAAATAAAACTTTCCATTTCGATGAAGCCTAAACTATTTAGGGAAGAGATACAAGCAAAAGTGCAACTGATGCAACAACAATAATGCCCCGCAAACTAGCTCAAACCTACAAAATGCAATTTTTTAATCGAATTCACTTTTCCCAAACAAATGCAACTTATTGATACTTTGAAATGCAATAAAAATTGAAACAAATGAATGAAAGAAGAAATGAAAATCCTTTCACTTTTCTTTCAATAAAAAAAAACAAAAGTCGCTTTAAAAATTTACATGAATGAAATGCTTTTCAGTCTTTTTTAAATGATAAAGATAATGCTAAATAAAAACTGAAATGAAAATAATTTTAAATTCCTTTTGGATTTATACGCACTCTTCTAGACTTGTGAATCAAACAATTTGTGATCCTATGTTTGACACTAAACTGAAGGTAAGATGACATATGCAATGAAGAATAGGGCATACAAAAAATCACTCTGAAATAAGTCAAGAACAATGCGAAAAAGGATGTTTGAAATGGTGAAAAATATCCCAACTTAAAAAAAAATTAAAGAGATGAAAACACTTGCTCTGAGAAAAAAAGTAAGCCAATCACACAACAAGGAGATCACTGAGATTATATAGACATCCCTTAGGGGCCAGGACACACTGGAAAATTAAAAGGAAACCGTAATTTTTCCTAGGTCTAATATCAACGCTTCTGTGATGGGCAAAAGAGTGTTGAAAGGAAAATCAACGCAGTTGTACTATATAGAATAGTGCTTCTAGCGCTACTGTGCAAACAAAGAGCACGTTGGTCGCTAAAAACAAGGAAAAATAAAAAAAAAAAGTCTCACAAACACCAGAACTGACACAATGAAGTGATTATCAATCCCTACACAAACTAACAGAGGCCTAAGTAGGTTTAGATTTCAGAAATTGGTTAAATTGATCCAAGATCAGTCCGAGGAAGGAAGACTAAGAGGCTAAGCTCCCCAGCGGAGTCGCTAGTTCTGTTTTCAACATAAATCCCCTCTGTAGAAAGAGGCGATCTCTCTAGCCCTAGAGTGGGTCTAGAAACACGAGAATATTTCTAATGCAAAGTTCACTTAACTAAAATTTACAATGCAACAAGAAAAGAATCAGAAGTACCTTTTGGCCAATGCTACGCTTGATTCTGTTGATGATGACCTTGATCCATGATCCTTTTAGGCCCACTCCCTACTACTAATGGCATTTGAATACCTACAGATGATCAAGAGGAAACAAAAAATGTAATATAATACATAATAATCGTAAACATTAGTGATCTAGCAGATCAAAGTGTACCAGAATATTTGCATAAACAGATAGAAAAATATAGAAAGCAAACATCAGATGTTATTATTGATAAATATAAAATGAAAGCTTACAACCCAGACCTTGATGTTGGAGGCCTCCTTTGGTGAAAATTTGAGTCCTTCACCGAAGCTCTAAAGCATTCCTTCTCTCGGAAACTTCAGTGTTATCACAATGCTAGGATGCAAGGGAACGAGAGTTCAAACGGGTCTGACAATGACCAACCAAGCTCTAAAATTATGGGAATGATGGATATGAATTTATAAGAAGGGAGAAGAGGTTGGGAGACCATGAAAGGAGGAAGGCCCACTTTATAAGGTATGAACCCCCATGGATGAGATTTGTTATCACTCTCCCCAAACTTCCCAAGGCTGAAAATGGGATTGAAGAAAGGTAACCACAGACCAGTCTTTAGGTCAGGTATCTAGCCCTACTAGGACCAAAGAGGGTTCTCTCATTGTCACTTTTGCAGTCAAAGGAATGACCAAAATATATAATTATATTAGGCTAGATATGTAAGCTCGGTAAATAGGATTTGTTTGATGTTTTAAGTGCTAGATAGAAAGGTCAGTGAGAAGGTTGTGTGTAGAGTTTATTAGGTCTGAATTCCAAGGTCAATTTGCAGAGAATATGTGAGGCTAGATAGGTAGTTTGAAAGAATTTTTTTTTTTTAACTGTAACGGTTATGTTTTTATTAAGTAGGAAAAGTTATGGGTCTTTGCCGAGGCAGCCCCATTTACAAAGCAGAGATCTATCTACTACATCTAACTGTCAATAAGGACATTCAAGGCATTTGTACGGAGCTTATGTTGTTTACAATGATCTGCCCTTTCATAAGCGAGCTGCCTTTGTTTGCCATCTCATCTGCTTCATTATTTGACGTTCTCAGAATGTGATGAAGTTTACACTTGTCAAAGTCTCGGAGGACTCTCTTCAATCTGTCCAGAATTTTGTTGAGGTTGGCATTGCTGAACGGCGTTTCCATGTATATATGTTTTATTATCAATTCTGAATCACCGAAGACTTGGAGCACTTTGATTCCCTTATCTCTTGCCATAAGACAAGCTTTTAGGAGCCCTAGGATCTCTGCATGATTGTTGGATTTCTTGCCAAGTCCCCAGCAGAACCAATCTTTGGAATACCCACCAGAAGAGTAAATAACTCCACCCGCACCAGCAGCACCCGGATTCCCCTTAGACGCCCCGTCGAAAAAGATAGTGGAAATGTTTTGGGACCTCCACCAATTTTGAAAAATAACATCCTCGTCTCTTATGCGCCATTCAGGATTGTCACCTTGCGGGGGTTGTAGGTACTTGCGAGGATGGGGCGCAAGCATACCAAGCCAGCGCTTTTCATCGGGCAGTAGCAAATGATCTTCTTTAAAATACTGAATTTGAGCCGCTTCCAGGAGAAAGGATTTAGCTTTTGCAGCGACTTGCAGAGGGTTATAAAGCAGCTCTGTAAAAATCTTCTGATTGCGGGCCAACCAGATCTGCCAGCATACATATTTTGGGAGCGCTATCCAGATTCTACGCCAGAAAGATTTTGAAGGGATTCGATGGGGATAGTGTTGACTCCAAGAGGCAAAGAGGTCTGCTACTGAGTTCTGCAAGGGGGCTGGAATCTGCAAGTCCTGAAGCGTGAGAACCCAAACCTCTTCAGCAAATCTGCACTCCATGAAAAGATGTTGGGATGTTTCGGAATTGTTACATCATAACACACATCTGTGAGGCCCAGCTATTTTCCTTTTTTCCAGATTATCCCTCGTAAGCTGCTTGTTATGGACCAAGGTCCAGAAGAAGAAGTTTACTTTTGGAAGGGAAAGCGGCTCCCACACATTCTTCCAAAACTCCTTAGTTTGACTACAATTCCTTATGACCTGTAAAGCATTATACCCAGCTGCGGTGGTATAGACTCCAGACTGTCCCCATCCCCAGCTATCTTTTTTAGATCTGCAAACAGGTGCAGCATCATCCAACAGATCGACAAGCAGTGCTTGTTGATGGGAAAACCGTGCTGGCACTCTGTGGAGATCCCAACCGTTCCAATCTCCACGCTGATCCCAGGTCGAGATATCATACAGTCTGTTTACACCTACGCGCTCCAGCCAATTCCTGAGGTCTGCAATGTCTTCCATCTGAGAAAGTGGCTCACTTTCCATTATACTGTCATTCCATAGATGCGTACGCTTGCCGTTCCCTGGAATCCTGTAGATTAATTTTTTGAAAAAATTGCTGCTTTTACAACATAACTTCCAGACCAGCGTGCTATTGGGTGCACTAGCTGTCTGTAGGTTGGAAAGCACACTAATGGGACCGTACTTTGAGCGCAGGGTAACACTGATTGGATGAGAGGGTTCGTTGAACATCTTCCACAAAATATTTCCTCCCAATGCAAGATTGACAAGCATGGGTTCTCTTATTTGCAGTCCGCCTTCAGACAATGGCTTTTTAACCACATCCCAGTTAACCAGATGCATTTTTCTCTCATTGCCTTTCCCTCCCTGCCAAAGAAAATCTCTGAGCAGTTTGGAGATCTGCTCCATCACCTTCCTTGGAGCAAGGAGGAAAGCTGCCTGGAAGATTGGGAGAGCAGACAACACCGTTTCAATTAAGATTACTTTACCTCCCTTAGTTAGCCAGTTGCCTCCCCACGCAGCAATTTTGGTTTTAATTTTTGAGATTATATCGCTCCATAACGACCTCTTGTTTACTCCAGAAGTTATGGGAAGACCAAGATATTTAAACCTATCCCAGTTTGCCTGACCTTTAAACCCAAGAAGAGCAGAGATTGCATAAAGTTCATTCTGATCTATGTTCCAGCTATATATTTCGCTCTTACTCTCGTTAACCAAGGCACCTGAAACTCTGCAGTACTTTCTGAGGACTGAGTCGAACGCTCTGGCTATTCTGATGGAGGCTCCTCCGAGAAGGAGAGAATCGTCGGCAAAGAGAGCATGGTTCAAAGGTTCAGCTCCATTTGAAGGTTTGAGACCCGGAATATGTCCTGCAATTCTTTCAGCAGTAAGCTTACGACTAAGGGAGTCTGCCATTATGATATACAGGAAGGGGGAGAGTGGGCAACCCTGCCTGATACCTCTCTGAGCTTGGAAGAAGTTAGCGGGTCTGCCATTAACTAACGGAGCAATCCATGGACTGTCAATGCAGGCTTTTATTAAATGGACAAAATGTATCGAAAAACCAAAGGAGAGCAGGACCTTAGATAGGAAGCTATGATTAACTCTATCAAAGGCGTTCGCCATATCTAGTTTAATCAACATACCTTTCTCCTTTCGTTGCTTACTTGAGTGTATTGTCTCCTGTACTTGGATCACGTTGTCCAGAATGTGCCTACCCTCCACGAAGCCACCTTGGTTGCTGGAGATCATTTTTTTTAACAGTGGCTTGATCCGACTCGCCAGAAGTTTTGCCAGGATTTTATAAGAAGCATTGCACAGCGAGATAGGTCTGAATCTAGCAAAGGAGTCAGGATTGGTGTCCTTAGGAATTAGAGCCAGATAAGTGGACTTAGTTCCTCCACCAATCTTGGCTTTCTGCATGAATCCTCTTGTCATTTTAAGCAGATCTGCCTTGATAATGTGCCAGCAGGATTTGTAGAAGTGGATTGTGAACCCATCCGGCCCAGGTGCCTTGTCTGATTCCATGGACCAAATAACTTTTATGATTTCCTCCTCAGTAATGGATCTGCAGAGATTTAAGTTGTCTTCAGGACTGATAAGGGAGGGAACACAGGAGAGAAAGTCATCCACCTCCTCGTCATTACTTTGAGTTTCTTCTCTGAACAAGTTCCTGTAGTGGTTTTCAGCAGCGACTTTAACTTGATTGAATCCTTTACATACTTGACCCTCGGCTGTTTTGATTTCTGCTATGTAGTTCTTCGACAGTCTAGCTCTATATTGCCGGTGGAAGAAGGGAGTGTTCCAATCCCCGGCCTTCAACCAAAGGCTTCTGGATTTAAGCCTCCAGTATTCTTCTTCCTTACGAAAAGTTTGGTACGCTGCTCTTTGTGCTTTTACTTCCTCCTCGAGAAACTCAGATGTGATATCTCTGTTTTCCATATCAGTTTGCAGATCCGACAAAGACTGCACAGCCTCCTTTCTCTGATTGATGGGGTTGATATCCGGTGCTTTTATCCAGTCCTTCAACGCTTGCTTTGTAGCTTTCAGCTTTTGCTCCCATACGTAGCTGGAGGATCCGGAGATTGGTTTGGCCCATGCTTCCTTGACAGTCTCCAAGAATCCATCTCTCTCGATCCAGAGAGGGTTGAATCGAAAAGGAAGCGGACCCAAGTCTTCTTCATCATCCAAATGGAGCTGGATGGGTTTATGATCTAAGGAGAGCTTGGGCAGAATTTTGGTGGTTATTTTCTTGTTCATCATAATGGAGCTTTGAACCAAGAAGCGGTCTAAACGAGCAGAAATATGCTCCGTACCAACCCGATTGTTAGTCCAGGTGTAAATGCCACGAATGGGCCTGAAATCAAGAAGGTCCCAGTGCTGGGTGATCTCCTCAACCTTGGCCAACATAGGGTCGCTGGAGCTGATCCCCCCCCTCTTTTCTTTTACTTTCAGAATAATATTTAGATCCCCGGCTAGTATGATATTGCTGGGAATGGTCTGTTCAAGAAAGGCCTCAAGTGTATCCCAGCATTCTCGCTTTTCAGAATAAGTCACTGGAACATAGAGATTGAAGAGAGAGATGGTCAAATTACTTGCCTTATGCTTCAGCTCCGTGTATATCCAGTGCTGGGTTTCATGGGTCCTAAGCAGCTGAAAGAGGTCTTCCGTCCAAAGTGTTGCCAGCCCTCCAGAGGTTCCCCTTGCGTTGACTGCTTTTCCTGCTTTTTTGTTCCACTTTGTTCTACCTAACTCTATAAGGGCCTGCCCTTCTATTTTGGTCTCCTGGAGCATAAGAACGTCTGAGGGTTCTGATTTCAGTAGGTCCCTGACTGCTTCTATTCTAGAGGGATTCCCCAGACCTCTACAGTTCCAAGAGACGAGATTCATTATTTACAAAGAGGGGGGTTGGGGCCTCCCTTGGAAGGCCTTGGTCTGATATTTCGCCCAATAGACATTTCTATTGTGGATTGAATTCCTTGAATCTTGAGTCTTTCTGCCTCTTCTTCCCACTTCTCTTTACGAGATTTCCTTCCTGCTTTTTTGGAAGGGCGCTCGTAGAATTCATCTTCGGAAGAACTAGAACTAACCACTGGTTTTTTCCTTGCTATTTCTGCGTAGGAAGGATTAGTGGGAGAGCCTTGGTTTTCCTCCACCTGAATTGTTTCCTCTCTCTCTTTATTTGGAGGGGAAGGGGCCGGCTGTTCCTCGTTCTCCTGATTTAGGTTAGCTTGTATGTCCTGCTCTCCTTCTGGTGCATTTGGAGGAGCTTCCGCTTCTTGGTTGCTTTTGGAGCTTGGTTGACCTCCAGTCATATTTCCTTTGCCTGCGCCTTTTTTTGAGCTAGTGTTTCTTTGGACTAGGGTCCATTGTTCCCCATTTTGTTTATCCGCCTGTTCCTCCGCCTTCTTCTTATAGTGCTTTGCGAAGTGACCGTGCCCGTGGCAGTGCCTACATTTAAAGGGCAGCTGTTCATAATCCAGCTCTTGGACATGCGTCCACCCAGCAACAGTGAGCTTGATTGCTTCCGGTAATCCTTCTTCGAGATCTACTTCTACGCAGATGCGGGCACATGAGTACTGATCCTTTCTTACCGCCTGATCTATGTATTTTCCCAAAGCATTTCCTATGGTCTGGAGAGAATTTGGATTCCAGTAGTGGAGAGGCAAGTGAGGGAGTCTAACCCAAACCGGGACTGCCGAGGGAACATCCCGAGTGGGGTCGAAGTCAGGGGACCATTTGTTTAGGTAAAGGCCCTGAGGGCCCATAAAGTATGGCCCGTTTCTGAAGATTAATCCTTTGTCTTCCGGGTTTTCAAAGACAAACACAAAGAAACCCTTACCTACGAAGTAGCTATTGACTCCCTCCTTGATCAGAGGCTTCCAGTTCCTTTGAGTCCATTCCTCAACCGATTTGGGAGAGGGCCAGAGGCCCGTGAACTCGCCTATGAGACCCCTCTCCGCCAGATTCAGAGCCGATTTGCAGGTGTCTCCTTCGGGGAGAGCCACTGTGGGGATTGAGTCCAGTTTTTTCACAAATTTCTGCTGGGACTGAGATGGAGGGCGTTTGGGAGCATTCGCAATCATAGCCCTAAAAGCCGAAACCTCCGGAAGCGGAGGGGGGTCTGGGGTCCTGCGGTCTTCCATGGCAGGACCTGTCGCAAGGCAGGCCGGACAGGGCAGAACAGCGCGCTGGAGCTGCCAGCAGCCCAGGCGCGGTCAGAGGGCGAAGAGGGCGCAGAGGGAGGCAGAGCGGAGCACAGGTAAAAGATTCTAGTTTGAAAGAATTTTTAATAGGTCATTGAGTATAGGATGAAGTAAGAGAGATTATGAATGAGCACTAAGGTGAATTCATTCATTTAGAAGCAAATAAACATAACATGTAAACCTTGTCTAAAATAGAGCATGAACAAGCAAGATTTCTTCTCATAAAATTACAATTTAAACATATATATGAAAGAAGAATATATATCATTTAGCATGAATAAATAAACATACATAAGAAGAAAAAATTCTCCAATAAACACCACAAGTATCTCAACACAAGTGCAAAAAAGTCTTTGATTTCATTCCAAATTGATGATTACAAAAGCTCCAGTGCAAAATAAGACTATCCAATCCCACAAAAGACTAAAGAGAGTCTACTTATAGAAAATATGGACTATGACACCTCATCAGGTCAAAATCCCATCCAAAATGGATCATAAATACACAAGGTGAGTCATTTGCTATATTCTAGGGAAGTTAGAAACCATTCCCTGAATTTTTGAACTAGGAGTGTTTGTACCTTACATTAAATTACATATTCCCTCATGATAGGAGGCAAAAAAAAACTCAATAATTCTAATGCCAACTCATAGGAAAACAAAATCTCGAATTTGTGACATTTTCTAAGCTTTACAAGTGTCCTAAGGAATCTAATGTTGATTTATGGCATAACTGTAGCATTTTTATAGATAAAAGTAGTGAAACTGTCATAAAGGTAGTATGGTCTTCTGCAGCCAATTTGATGATGCTCCCATGTTCAATTTTGACTCTGAAAATTGCTTTATATAGATGAGTGTGTCTGCTAGCCATTTGAACTTTTTTCCCAACAACAAAAAAAAAAAAACATCCTCAAGGATATTCAAATATCAATTCTCCCAAAACTGGTGTTATAAAGGCAGTGTGGCTCTAAAATTGAGGCAAAGAGCTGATTTTTTGCTAGTTTTTTTATCCTCCTGAGAAGAATAACAATTTATGTAGAAAACCAAGTGTATATCAATGATGTATTCATCACTTTCAATCCAAAAATTTATTTCTTTCATCAATTGGATGTTCTGAGAATAAAGGTAGTGTGAACACATTGCATTTCGTTGTCTGCGGAAATTGTTAAGATTTTCCCAAAATTGCAAAAATGTCAAAAATTTTGTAAATTTTCTCAAAAATGGTCCAAAATTGCTCCATCAAGACCTGATATGGTATGCTATGTTATGATGGAAGCATCAACAAGCAAATCCATTTACCCTTCCCTTTTTTCTTGATTAGGGTTTCCTTGAGTTTTTCCTTCAATTGCTTGAAATTGACCTTGGAGACCTGATTCCTTGTATAGTAATGAGAAATCATGTGCCTTTTAAATTTTTTGTATATTTTTTCCCTATTTGGGAGCTTTTCCAAATTTAAATTGACTCTATCTATCCAATACTCCTTGTCTTATTCAATTTCCCTCAAGATGAGCTCATCCAATGTCATGTGTGTTTATGGTGGAGATGCTTATCTTTGTTGTTGCAGTGCCTTTTTTAGGCCTCTAGTTCTTGGCCTTTTCCTTATAACATGTTCTTCATCCTCCTTGGTGTCATCAATATCAACTACTGATTTTCCCTTTACATATTTCTTGATAGCATTAAACTTATGTCTATTCAAAAGTAGTTGGTTTACCTTCAATTGCATGTTTTCTTGCTCAATGAATGAAATCATGAAGTTGGCCTTGGAAAAATTGTTCTTAAGATCTCTAATCTCAGCATATTTCTCCATAATTACTTGTTTTTTGGATTTGTGCTCATCATCCCTCTCCAAATATGCCATGTCATCATCAAAATGGATGGGCTCCTCATGTTGTGATGATGATCTATGTCTAGCTGATGTAGGCCTGGACCCTTCCACAATGTTTGGAGAAAACACACACCTCCTACCTCTCTGATATGTTGGAGTCATCTCATCCTTAGATACCCTCTTGAGTGAAACTTTTCTAGTTGAGCCAATGTCTCTTTTCCTGGATGGTGTTGATGGTGTAGTTGATGATGTACCTTGGCTAGTTGGCTGACTAGCATAGAGAAAAAATACACTAGACTGAATGAATGTCTCCCAAGTGATATTCTTCTCTTAAAGTTGATGCAAGACAATGATTTTTATCAAAAAATGATTAAATAGATTGGTATGATGTCCCTCTCCTTTGTTTTCACCTTTTCATCTATTTTAGTGAGGCTCTTACATAGGAAGTAGGATAAATTCATTGGTTTCATGGCTGTGAAATGAAATAAAAGTCGAACATGGTATTGATACAAAGTGGAAAACATGCCTTCACATGTGAAGTATTTCATAATAATCTTCATCAAGGGCATATATTTGTCCAATAGTTGTCCCATGGGAAAAACATGTGTAGGAGCCTCCCTATATTGTGCTTTCAAGAAGGTTTTATAGCTCTGAAGGTCTAGTTGTGATTCCTTGGACCAGATTTCCCCCTTACAATGGATCCCAGTGGCTAAAGCAATGCTTTTTGTTGATATAATGAACTTCTCCCATTCAATTATATCTTGATTCTTCTTTAATGAAGTGGCAAACAAACTAGTAAGCTTAGCATTGAAACCCATTTCTTGAACTCTCTTGCAAAAATATAATCAACCAACATCTTCAAATGATTTTATGATTAAGGGAGATGCCATTATCTCCTTCGTATGTAGTAAAACCTACTGAATTTTCCTCCCTTATTATATGTATTATTTTCTGTATCACTATTTATAGTATCCATTTTTGCAATATTTTCTTGGTTGCACTGGAAAATAAGAGATTTAACGGTTTTTTTTTTTAAATAAGAGGGGATGAGGGGGATAAGGCCACTCTAAATTCTTGAGAAAATTTAGAGGTATAGGGAAGAGTGTTAGGAAGCTAATGGCAGTATAATTGGATGGAATGAGCGAGGGGAAAGGGCCCAAAAATATAAATACAGGACCATACTGTAAAAACATAGCTTAAGCCTAGGGTTTGGTGAGGAATAAGTGGAATAGGATGAAATTTTTACGATGCAGGGTGTGAGGGAGGTGTGTAGACTGTAATGGGTCAAAATCAACCAAACTTAATGTGATTTATAGTAATTGGATGCAAAAATTGATGGAAGTGATAAATGCAACGAAAAATCATAGAAACGAGCCATTTTTTGAAATTTAGCACATGTAGAGGCAAGGAATTGATAATTATTTATGCTAACCTTTCAAATGAGCGCAAGATATCCCAATTTTCTGACTTGGACTGTTGTAGTTGGTCGCTCAGCCCTCAAACTCAAGATTTGTTGTGCATTCGCATAAAGGTAGTGAATCTGTTGATAAAGGTAGCGTGGAGGAAACTCTTGTACCTTTGGGGAAGAATGAGAGAATTTGAAAGCTATAGTAGGTTTTGTTAAGTTGATGTGCATCTTCACACCTCCAAAAATCACAGGGAAGATACTTTCCAATGGCGGATTTACAATAAAGGTAGCGAAAGGAAAAAACGCTACATTTTTGCATAAAGGTAGAAAAATTGCAGCGATGGGAGAATTTTGACTTCTGATGGAAAAGTATGGTTGGTCTGTGGTTGAAATTTAATTTTCTTGTTAGAGAGGTGAAATATGAACATTAAATGAGAGAATAAAGGCTTCTATTGGTCTTTATATCCTTGAAAAGACCTTTTTTGCCTTGCAATGAAACAATACCACAATTTAACATTTTTTATTTTTTGACATTTGAACTATTTTAAAATAAGATAACTTGTCTTCCTTTACTCCATAAGCATGCTAGCTCCCATTTTTAAAGGTTTCTGAGTGAAATGAAGGGTGAGTGCCTTGTTTTGATCACAAATTTGACATTTTTCAAAGGAAAATGATGACCCCTAGACAGTGACCTAGGTGAAGTGGATAAACATGACCCTAAGCCTTTAAATGATAATGAAAAAGAGGGCCTTGAAAGTTATGGTGGCGATGAAATGAGATCAAGGAGAAGAAAATTTGACCTAGACCTCATCAGTGACCAAAATTATTTATTGAAAACTTGTTTGAAAAAGTAAAAATTTTGACCTATGACTTTCAGGAAAACAATTGAAAGAGTTATTTTTTATCACTGACATACTGACACTAACATTGGCTCCAGCTGGGGATGGCAACTCCTTTAGGAGGTGTCAATAACATTGTAGATCAGGTAGCCATACCATTGTGCAATGGAGTCAAAACTGGAAATTAAAAAACTTTGACAAACTGGAAATTATGAACTAAATCTGGAAATGACTTTGACTAGAAAAATTGACTTAACTCTGAATTGACAATTGACTGAAACTTTTTGAAATTTTTGAAAGAAAACATGAGCTAAATGTATAAGTCTCATGGCCCTCTCCTAGGGCTTCAAACTTCTGCAACAACTTCCCTATTGCTTGGACATCAAATTAAAATGATATGTACAATGAAAGTGGACTTCATCTTCAATCATCAAGTAAGATAATGTTTGAGGAACCTACCATTGATTGGTCCCCCCAGGACTTCTTTCCCTTCAAGATCCTCTAGTAGAAATTCTTTTTTACCTTTGAATATAGTGACCTTGTAAGGTCCTTTCCATAGATTGTCAAACTTCCTGTGCTTACCTTTGTCTTCATTCCGGTCATCCCAGCGAAGAAAAACATATCCAAGCTTAAAATCATCAGCTTTGGTCTTCTTATCATAAACATTTTTTATTTTCTCATGAAGCTTTGAAGTATGACTGAAGACTTCATCTCTTGATTTTTGTAGATGGACCATTTGGCGAATTCTTCGTTGGATATCATTTGGTTCATTGTTGATCTCTTGCATAATTTTCATCATCGGTACAACTAGAGAAGTAGGGAACACCATGTCAACACCATACACGAGTTGGAAAGGTGACATGATGATTGATCTCTTTGTGCTAACTCTATCCGCCCATAGAGAATTGGTGACATTTTTGTGCTAATTCCTCTTGTTTTCTTGCAGTATCTTCTTGATTATGTTCACCAAAGATGTATTTGATGATTCAATGAGCACAAGCCTAATGTGATACTTATCACAAAATTGAATCATTTTCTTGGACGTAAAGGTAGTTGCATTGTCAGTAATGATTTTGTATGGACAACCAAAATGAGACAAAATATTATTCTCTAAAAACTGAATAATGATAGTGTCAGTAGCTTGCCTCGTGGCGATGGATTCAATCCATTTAGTGAAATAATATGTGGCAGTGAGTATCCATTTATGTTGATCTGATGATGGAGGATGGATCTCGCCAGTGAAGTCAAGTCCCCATTGTTGGAATGGCGCTTTCACTTCAATTGGTTTTAAGGGAAAAGGAAAGAGCTTCCTATTTCCCTGAAAGATTTGACATTCATGACAACTCATGATTGTTTCATAAAAATTAGAAAATAAACTTGGCCAATAGAAACCCACCCTCAAGGTCTTGTTAGCTGTAGTTTCCAATAAATATGACCACCACAGTCACCTTTATCAAAATCAATCGTCACTTTTTCAACTTCTCCTTCAACCAAATAATTTAGCAACACTCCACCCAGATCTTTCTAATACAAGACACTATTAAGAATGCAGTACTTAATAGCTCTCAACTTCAAAGATCTAGCCTTACTACTTGGCAAGCCAGGAGGAGGATTCAATTGTTTCAAAACATGAACTATATCAACATACCAAGGTGATAAAGAAAAATTTTCAGATACCTTAGGTAATGTTTTAGCCTCTTGCTCCTCAGATAATGCAACAATAAAATTAATGTCCAAAGCATGTATATTTGAATCTGCCATAATCTTTGTGAGGCCTTTTCCTTTTATCAGCTTTTTGGGTTTGATCTCCAAGTCATATTCCAACATAGCAGCAATCCATTTACCTCTCTACCCTTCAGGATCATTCTGCGTAAGCACATCTTTGACAACAATGTTTGGAACATATGCAATCACATGAGAGTGGAGAATATAGACCCGGAAGTCCTTCAATTATTTAACTAATGCCAAGGCTTGTTTCTCAATAATGTTGTAATCCAAGGTTGTGTATCTTATGGTTCCACTGAAGAAGGCGGTGGGCTACTCTGTGTTCTGATTTTTCTTTTGCATAAGGACAACAACAAGAGTATGCTTCGAGGAAAATGAAAAAATGATAAAATCAAGTGTATAATATGGACTAATAAGAATAGGAGAATGAGATAAAGCCAATTTAACTTGATTGAATAATTTCTTCGCCTCTTCATACCATTTTACTTCACTATCTTTCTTCAGCATGTCAGTAATTTACCTTAATTTTTCAGCAAGATCGGGGACAAACATTCTCAAAAAATTGATTTTGCCATTGAACGACCGAATTTCCTTTTTGCTCGTAGGATAGTCCAAGGTCTGAATTTCTTCAATTGTTGAAGGATGTATCCTAATTCCATCTTTTGATATGATATGGCCCGGCAATTTACCTTCCTCCATAGCAAAAGACTCTTCTTTGGGTTCAGCGATATGCAAAACATTCTACATCTCTGAAAATTTGTTTTCAAGTGCTGCTCATATGTGTTTGGAAAAATAGTGATATCATCAAGATAAATGACCAAAAATAAATCATTTTCGTTGGTGAAATAAATATCCATTGCTCGCTGAAAATTAGCCCCTACATTCTTCAACCTAAAAGGAATTTTGGCATACATGAAGGTGCCCCAAGGTGTTGTGAAGGTTGTATTTTCTTGATCATTTGGATGGACTAAAATATGATTATACCTGGATTATCCGTCCAGTAATGAAATTCTGGAAGATCCAACTACCCTTTACAGAATATGGTCAATCTTTGGTAGTGGGTAATTTTCCTTCAATAACACTTTATTCAGATTTCTAAAATCAATGCACAAGAGAATCTCTCTTGTCTTATTTCTCACTGGCACTAGATTAGACATCCAATTTGAAAAGCGAAGTGGAACTATAATACCAATAGTAAATAATCTATTTACCTCCTTTTGAATAGAAGGCAGTAACTTGGGATTCATTCTCCTTAACTTCTAGCGGAAAGGTTTCTGATCCGGCTTTAAGAGAATGGTATGTTGGATTATACTCTTATCATAAACTTTCAAATCAAAATATTCCCAAGAAAATACATCAGCAAACTGAGACATAAGCGCTACGTATTTACCTTTCATTTACGCACTTAAATATTTTGAAATTTTGACCATATTTGGCTTTTTTGGAGTGCAAAGATTGAGATCTTCCACTCCCACTTATGTTGGTAGCATGGTCGGTTTGTGTGCAACATCATCTTGATCGAAAATCTCTTCCAAATGTACAAAACCTCTCAAAATGGAGTTATATTTTAGCTGAAGCACTTGCATCTCTTCTGCATGGATTTCTTGGTCATCTTCACAGCACCAGTTATCCATTTGAGAATTCACAAATTCCTCTTCTAGCTGCAAGAAGTTTCTTATCTGTTTATCATCTTAAAATAATTTCCAATACTGAACATTATCTGGGACAACAGGGCAGTGTTTGAAATTTATCTCATACTTCTTATTAGGATACAATGGAATTTTGAACATGTTGGTCGAAGTACCAAGAGAATCAGAAATAAAATTGTTGTCCCTTGGGATCAATGACAAGGTATACTCAGTGAATGTCTTGAGGATGTCTAACACTGCATTTTGGTAAGCTTGCATCCTTGGATTCTTTGCATGGTATTCCCCTTTGACTTGCTTTATTACCAGCCTGGAGTCACCATATACAAAAATCTTCCTGGCTCCTAGCTTCTTGAGAATTTTCAGACCAGCCATCAAAGCCTCATACTCAGCTTCATTGTTTGAACATTTGAAAGCCAAATTGTAGGAGGACATTCAAACATTTGGAGGAATGTTTAGTGACTGCTTTACAGGGCTTTGAATCCACACCCTGATGCCAACTCCTTATTTTCCCAAGGCTCCATCGAAGTCCATGGTCCACAAACTAATTTCTTCATCGGGAAGCTGCAAATTGGATGGTTGAACTTTACTTGTTTCTTGAGAGAGTTATGTTGTACCAAAACTATTTCATCACTTTTTTGAGGTGATGCACCTGATTCCAAACCACTTGGCACCTTTTCATAAATTTCTGCATTTTCTAATTTTAAAACAGAATTTGAAAATTCATAATTTTCTGTTTTTTCTTCAATCAAAACTTCGAAATATGTTGAACATTCATCATTGAACAAGATAAATGACTCTAAATATGTATGGACATCATGTATGGGATGGTTATTTGGCTTTTCTCAGCTGCTGATCATGTACTTAATTTTACTTTCTCGGTATATTTTCCTAAGTTTCCCAAATATGGGAATGGTAGCATATAAAAGTCAAGTTGTAAGGTACCTCTAAGCTTCGTTCCCCATGACCGAGAGAGAAAATTTCCATATCTAGGAGGGATATCAGTCACAACAACATCCATAAGGAAAATCTTGGCTTGTATTTTCTCTAATGACACCACTAAGTCCTTGATGAGGCCAAGACATTTCACCCTCCCTGAATCAAATGAATAAAGATCATGATAAGCTCTTGTGATATCTAATCCTAATCTATCCATAATTTCCTTGGGCATGAGGTTGTGAGAGGCTCTGGAGTCAACCATGGCATTATGGAGGATAAAATCATAGATTTTTAGGCTTAGATAAAATGGAGGGACCTCACTATCTTCTAGAACACCACTAACAGTAGGACCAAATAGAAGCTCAGGGTGATCATAAATCACATTAACCATGTCGTACATTTGATCCACTCTAAGCAACTTAGCTACTTGAACTTTGTACTAATCATCCTTGACTATTTCATTTATAGGAATGGATACTTTCAGTTTAGCAATTTCATTTTCAAGACTAAAAAGAGCAAAATGTTTTCAACCTCTTTCAATGATGCATATTTTCTTTCAGGCTGATATTTTCATGAATCTCCTTCTTATTTCCTACATCTTGGACTTATTTATCCTTTCTCTGATCGCTGGAGGAAACTTCATTGCCTTTAGCATGATTAGGAACAGCAGGTCCTTTGTATTTACTTTTATTTGGAGAGCAGCTTCTTTATGATGAGCATCTACTTGAGCATTCTATTTTTTCTGATTGGAGGTTATAGGAACATTCCTACACCTCAAACCATATTGTCTCTGCACTTGAGAAAGAGCATTCTAATATCCCCTCTAATAATCCTTCGTCCACATTGATAACATGTCATCATTTGATAATACATATTGTTGATCATCCGATGCACAAATTTCTACAGAAAATTGATCTTCTTCAGTGAGGAAAATAGGTTATTGATTTTCCTCAAATAAATAATTCTCGCCAGAAATTTCTTCTTCATCATCTTCATCAAGGACTTTAGTGTAATTCTGCTAAAATGGAGTGTGAATTTTCTGCTGACTTTTTGGATCTTGACCCTTCTATTCCCTTTGCTTGATCCTGTATTGAGGCTGTTGATTTTGACCTCTGAAATTGGGGTTTCTAATGGAGGGTTAAGCTTGTCTATCAATGATGGATATTTTATCCATATTCTTATCCATTGTCTTGATCAAGGTGTCTAATTTTCCCTCTTATGAAGTAGATGTTTCCTCTTTGATAGTGACTCTTTTATTCGACTTGATTTTAGACTTTTTAATGATCAAATTAGCTTCCATGCTCATTGTGTTTCTATTCATTTCTTCAAGAGTTGATGGGTTTCTTTCCCTCAGTTGATAAGCCATGTCAAGATCGAAACCATCAAGATAGTAAAGTAAAGAAAGGCCTGGATGAGACTTAATATTCTTAGGAATTGAATCATAGATTTTATTCAATCTAGCTTTAAAGTCTTGTACAGAATCATTGGGATTCCTTTTCAAAGCTTTATACTTAGCTAAAATCTGCAATGGATTCTTCTTCTCATCCCACTTTTCCATAAAAAAATCAATAAGCTGCTGTGAAGTACCTATTAAACCAGTTGTGAGAGAGTGAAACCATTTCTTTACCTCTCCTGAGAAACTCTATGCAATGATGCGCATATTGGCATCATCATTGTCAATCTCTTCCACATATATGAAATAAATCACTTTTGCAATGTGATGATAAGTTCTAAATTCTGATGTTCCGTTGAAAAGGGGAAGTCTCTGACCATAGTTCTAAGGTAGTGCAGTGAGTTGTAGTAGTAGGATCAATGGAGAAAATCTAGCCATGACTAATAGAGGAGGTGGTGGAGGAGCTGATGGAGTGAAAACATACAAAGTTAATGATGGAATGAAAGGAAGGGTTGGTGATGTAGAAGTATGAGAAGGTGTAAAGACAGGTGAAGCAAAAGCCTGCTGATGATATTGGAAATAAGATTTTTTTGAAGTTTCTTGAAATTTATCCACTAAGCCTTTGAGTTGTAGAAATTGGACAAAACTTCACTATCAACTTTAGAATTAAAAGACTTGGAAAATGGTGCAAAGGTCTCGAAATCGAAAGGATCAAAGGTGGTTTCTGAAATAAAGGTTTAGGAATTAGTCTTAAACAAATATCTTTCAAATTTTGAATTATAAAACAAATCTTCTAAAAAAAATCTCGTGGGAAAGGAATTTGATTTGACAAGTGGAGGAATAGCTCTTAAACCCTTCCAAGACTTAGTTCTATGCTTTCTTAAAATAATCTCAAGTTCATTCACAATTGGTGATGGATTTGGGTCTGGATTTGACCTAGTATGTCTTTTAGGAGCTAGCCTAAGACAATAATTTTGGACTTTGGCTCAGATTTTAAGAATTCAGCCTATTTTGAATGCTAGATATTGTCACCTACAAGTCTAACTTTTAGAGGATTAAAGAAATATTCCCAGGTTAATTTAAGAAATCACTCCCCGACAACGGCGCCAAAAATGTTATCACTCTCCCCAAACTTCCCAAGGCTGAAAATGTGATTAAAGAAAGGTAACCACAGACCAGGCTTTAGGTCAGGTAGCTAGCCCTACCAGGACTAGAGAGGGCTCTCTCCTTGTAACTTTTGTAGTCAAAGTAATGAATTAAATATCTAATTATCTTAGGCTAGGTATGTAAGCTCAATAAATAGGATTTTTTCGATGTTTTAAGTGCTGGATAGAAAGGTCAGTGAGAAGACTATGTGTAGAGTTTTTTAGGTTTGAATTCCAAGGTCAATTTGCAGACAATATGCGAGGCTAGATAGGTAGTTTTAAAGCATGTTTAATAGTTCATTGAGTATAGGATGAAGTAATATAGAATCTGAATGAGAACTAAGGTGAATTCATTCATTTAGAAGCAAATAAACATAGCATGTAAACCGTGTAAAAAACAAAGCATGAACAAGCAATATTTTTGCTCATAAACTTACAATATAAACATATATGAAAGAAGAAGATATATCATTTAGCATGAATGGATAAAAATACATAAGAAGAAAAAATTCTCCAATGCATACCACATGTATCTCAACACAAGTTCTGCAAATTTGTCTTTGATTTCATTCCAAATTGTTGATTACAAAAGCTCCACTACAAAATAAGACTATCTGACCCCACAAAATACTAAAGAGAGTCTACTTATAGAAAATAAGGACCATGACACCTCATTAGGTCTAAATCCAAACCAAAATGGATCATAATTACACTATATGAGTCATTTCCTAGATTCTAGGGAAGTTGGAAACCATTCCCTGAATTTTGGCTATGAACTAGGAGTGTTTGTCCCTTACATTAAATTACATATTCCCTCATGATAGGAGGAAAAAACAAACTCAATAACTCTAATTCCAACTCATAGGATGAAAAAATCTCAAATTTGTGACATTTTCTAAGCTTGAAAAGTGTCCTAAGTAATCCAATGCTGATTTTTGGCATAACCATAGTGTTTTTACATATAAAGGTAGCAAAACTGTCATAAAGGTAGCATGGTCTTCTGCAACCAATTTGATGATGCTCCCATGATAAATTTTGACTCCGCAAGTTTTTGTAGACAGGTGAGTGTGTCTATGAGCCATCTGAAGTGTTTTCCCAGCAAAAAATATCCTCCAAGATCTTAAAATATCAATTCTCCCAAAACTAGTGCTATAAAGGCAGCGTGGCTCTGAAATTGAGGCAGACATATAATTTTTTGCTATTTTTTTAATCCTCCTAAGAATAATAACAACTGATGTAGCAAACCAAGTGTATATCAATGATGTATTCATCACTCTCAATCCAAAAATTTATTTCTTTCATCAATTGGATGTTCTGATAATAAAGGTAGTGTGAACACGCTTTGTTTATGATGTTTGCAAAAATTGTTAAAAATTGCCCAAAATTGCAAAAAAGTCAAAACTTCTCCAAATTTTCTCAAAATTGATCCAGACTTGCTCCATGAGGACCTGATATGGTATTCTATGTTATGAGGGAAGCATCAACAAACAAATCCAATTTACCCTTCCCTTTTTTCTTGATTAGGGTTTCCTTGAGTTGTTCCTTCAATTACTTGACCTTGACCTTAGAAACTTGATTCCTTGTATAGTAATGAGTAGCCATGTGTCTTTGCAATTTGTTGTATCTTTGCCCTATTCAGGAGATTTTCCAAATTTCCATTGACTCTATCTAGCCAATACTCCCTGTTTTGTTCAATTTCCCTCAAGATGAGCTCATCCACTGTCATGTGTGTTTATGGTGGAAATGCTTCTCTTTGTTGCTTCAGTGCCTTTTTTAGGCCTTTAGTTCTTGGCCTCTTCCTTCTAACCTATTCTTCATCCTCATTGGAATCATCAATATCAACTACTCCTTTTCCCTTTACATCTTTCTTGCTAGCATCAAACTTATGTCTATTCAAAAGCAGTTGGTTTACCTTCAATTGCATGTTTTCCTTCTCAAGGAATGAAATCATGAAGTTGGCCCTGGAAAAACTATTCTTAAGCTCTCTAATCTTAGCATATTTCTCCATAATTACCTATTTTTTGGATTTTTTCTCTTCATCCATCTCCAAATCTACCATGTCATCTTCAAAATGGATGGGCTTCTCATTTTTTGATGAAGATCTATGTCTTGTTGATGCAAGCTTGGCCCCTTTCACAATGTTTGGAGAAAACGCAAGCCTCCTGCCTCTCTGATATTCCTTAGTCATCTCAGCCCTAGATACCCTCTTGAGTAAAACTTTTCTAGTTGACCCAATGTCCCTTTTCCTGGATGGTGTTGATGGTGTAGCTCATTATGTACCTTGGCTAGTTGGCTTACTAACAAAAGGCAAAAAGACACTAGATTGAATGAAAGTCTCCCAAGTGATATTATTCTCTTCAAGTTGGTGCAAGACAATGATTTTTATCAAAAAATGATGAAATATATTGGTATGATGGTCCTCTCCTTTGCTTTTCACCTTTTCAACCATTTTATTGAGGCTCTTACATAGGAAGTAGGATAAATTCATTGGCTTCATGGCTGTGAAATACAATAAAAGCCGAACATGGTATTGATACAAAGTGGAGAACCTAACTTCGCATGTGAAGTATTTCATAATAATGTTCATCAAGGGTGTATATCTGTCCAATAGTTGTCTCATGGGAAAAACATGTGTTGGATCCTCCTTGTATTGTGCTTTCAAGAAGGGTTTATATCTCAGAAGGTCTAGTTGTGATTTCTTGAACAAGATTTCCCCCTTACTAGGGATCCCAGTGGTTGATGAAATTCTTTTTGTTGATATAATGAACTTCACCCATTCAATTATAGCTTGATTCTTCTTGAGTGAAGTGGCCACACAAACTAGTATACTTAGCATTGAAACTCATTTCTTGAACTCTCTTGCAAAAAGCTAATCAACCAACATCTTCAAATGATTTTCTGATGAAGGAAGATGTCATTATCTCCTTGGTATGTAGTGGCTCAAAACTAATAACTTTACCTCCCTTATTATAGGTCTTCTTTTCTGTATCACTGCTTATAGTATCCATTTTGGAAATCTTTTCTTGGCTACGCTGGAAAACAAGAGATTTAACACTTTTTTTTTTAAATGAGAGGAGATGAGGGGGATAAGGCCACTTTAAATTCTTGAGAAAATTTAGAGGTATAGGGAAGGGTGTTAGGAAGCTAATGGGAGTGGAATTGGATGGAATGATCAAGGGGAAAGGGCCCAAAAACATAAACACGGGCCCACACTATAAAACCATAGCTTAAGACTAAGGTTTGGTGAGGAATAAGTGGAATAGGATCAATTATTATGGGGCAGGGTGTGAGGGAGGTGCATGGAGTGTAATGGGTCCAATCAACCAAAATTAATGTGATTTCTAGTAATTTAATGCCAAAATTGATGGAATTGATAAATGCAGTGAAAAACCGTAGTAGCGAGCCATTTTTTGAAATTTAGCACATGTAGAGGCACGGAATTGATAATTATTGATGCTAACCTGTCAAATGAGTGCAAGATATCCCAATTTTCTGACTTGGACCACTGCAATTGGTCGCTCAGCCCTCGAACTCAAGATTTGATGTGCATTCGCATCAAGGTAGGGAATCTCCTGATAAAGGTAGCATGGGGGAAACTTGGGCACCTTCAGGGGAGAATGAGTGAATTTGAAAGCTATAACATGGTTTTTTGAGTTTACGTGCAGCTTCACACCTCAAAAAATCATAGGGAAGAGGCTTTCCAATGGCGAATTTACCATAAAGGTAGCGAAAGGCAAAAATGCTATGTTTTTGCATAAAGGTAGCGAAATTGCAACGATGGGAGAATTTTGACTTCTGATGGAAAAGTATGGCTGTTCTGAGGTCGAAATTGAATTTTCTTGTTAGAGAGGTGAAATATGAACATGAAATCAGAGAATGAGAGGACTTTTTTGGTCTTTATATCCTTGAAAATACCTTTTTATCCTTGCAAAGATACAATAAGATAATTTGACTTTTTTAAATTTTTGAAATTTGAACCATTTTAAAAAAAGAGAACTTGTCTTCCTTTGCTCCTTAAGAATGCTAGCTCCATTTTTTAAAGGTTTCTAAGTGAAATGAAGGGTGAGTGCCTTGTTTTGATGACAAAATGGACAGTTTTCAAAGGCAAATGATGACCCCTAGATAGTGACCTAGGTGAAGTGGAGAAACATCACCCTAAACCTTTAAATGATAACGAAAAATATGGCCTTGAAATTTATGATGGCGATGAAATGAGATGAGGGAGCATCAAATTTGACCTAGACCTCATCAGTGACCAAAATTATATTTTGAAAACTTGTTTGAAAAAAAGTAAAAAATTTGACCTATGACTTTTAGGAAAGCAACTGAAAGAGTTATTATTTATCACTGACATACTGACACTAAGAAGATCAAATCTCTAAAATTAGAGAGCTTGACCTTATCACCACTGCTTAAAAACCAAATCGTCGCCCTGGAGCTTCTAGAGGTCGAAGCTTTTCCTCCGCTTAAGGAAACACTGCTAGAAAAGGATGAGCGTGGTTTTCCAAGAAATAAGGGCATTAGCAGCGCTAAGCTAGAACTGTGAATAGGACATCAACACGAGCATGGCACCAGGAAAAGCGTTGACCTAGGAAACTAGGAATTTGACCAATTTTCTTTAGTAATCTTCCAAGGAATTTTTCTTTGGATGTTCAGGGGATGTCTTAACATATTTCTTGATGGGGAAATATTGCATAGGATTTTTCATGGGGCATTTCAGGATCAAGGACAGGAAAATGAGCAATGTGAAAATTTCCAATTTAATAGTCCCAAAATCACAACTCTTCCAATTATATTCCCATCAAATATTTCCAATTATTTATTGCCTCCATTTCCTTGTTTACCATTTGGAATTGGGTCACATCAATGAGAAAAGTTGGAGGATTTCTGGGAAAACCTATTGCACATTCCATCGACAAAAAAATAGACGTTGAAGGAAACGAGAGTGATTCCAAGCCCTAGTGTTGTGTTATGTATATTGTTAGTGAGAATTGGATGCTTCCTCCACTTGTCCCTCTCCTGAAAAATTGTCTTGTAAATTTCCTTGTGTTGTTTAGCTTCCCACTCATTTTCACACTCACGCGGTCACCAACAAATCTTGCACCTCCTTTTCAAAAAACGGATTGGGGTTTTTAGAAAATTTTCAACTATGAATCCTTATGGAGGTCACATATCTTTTTGGGCCATTTTCTCATGGTCGCAAGTCTAAAGAGTTCTGCTTTCTTTGTTGGTGTGAAAATATTTCCTTACTTAGACATTTTGCAGCTGAATCATTAAATTTTTAGGGTCTTCAATCTTGAATTGGGATGTTTTAATTTAAATTTTACCACCATCGATGTGTTGCAGGTCATCACTGTGATTTGCATCTAGCATGGATATTATTTCAAACCCCATTGAGGTAATCTAATTTGGGTTAACATTTTTCATCAAGATTGGAGTTTAATTTGAGGATTTTATTTATATTCATGTTATAAATTAATTAATGAAGCAATGAAATACATAAATATTGCGGAAACATAAATATAGAAACACATAAAACAAGAGAGACACAGCTATAGGTTTTTCACCCAATTTGGGTTACGTCCACAGAGAAAAAACCAGTCCTTCCTTTTATATTATCTAGAAAAATGAAAAGATACAACCTACAACAAATCTGTTGTAATATCCTCTTCGCTCTTGCACAATATCATCTCTCTTTATCCCTCATAATAATCATACACATCCGCAATACAATTCCCTTATATAAACTGAAGGGTTTCCTTCTAGGGAAAAAAAAACCCTAAATTAAACATAACTTCTACCGTCATATCATTCGCATAATTAACAACCTAGATTGACTACGAAATTACAGTATTTTACAAGGCATTTTTTCATCTATTTTTATCTTATGGGGTGTTTCCCCCAAACCCCCACCAAGTGGGTGATCCAAACATGCAATCGCCCCCCCTGGGACCCCCAGCCAACAATAATGGGGGGTGGGGTAACCCCCGCACACCGCCACCCCCACCCCTGTCGAGGATTGGGATCCAAAGGCGACTGAAACAAGACCTTTGAATTAGGAAGATAATCAAGCTCCACATCCAACAATCTCCCACTTGTAGATTGATTACATCCATCACTTCTTCACATGCTGGACAATGCTTCCACTTTGGACCTGGTTGTTTCTCATCTTCATCATCATTCGTGAAGGCCAATTGAAACTGAGTAGCAACTCAATTTTTCCTTGGTTACAACCTTTGTCAACATATCTACAATATTATGGCTAGTGTTTATCTTTTCTAGCTTCAACTATCCATCGTCCAAAACTGATCGTATGAAATTATACCTGAGTTGTATATGTTTAGTATAAGAATGAAAGGTTGAATTTTTTGCAAGTGGTGAGCCCTGGTATTGCACCAAGAGTGCTGCAACTCCCAGGGGCTGCCCTACTTTACTTTATCAACTCGGGGTTTCTACAAACTTGGAGGTGACAGTGTTATATACACAACAAATGCACTATACTCATGTCATCCTCTTCCGCTCTACGAAAGGGTGCTACTTCTAGGGTTTCTCGGTGAAGTCTGTCAGACTTCAATGAAACTAAAATAAATTGCAGAAAGGAAACTAAATTAAATTGTTAAAAATAAATTACAAGAAAGGAAACTAATTTAACTTGCTGAAAAGAAATGGCAGAAAAGAAACTAATTTAAATTGAAGAAAGGAAATGATGGAAAGGGAACTAATTTAACTTTTTGAAAGGAAATGGAAGAAAATAAACTAATTTAAACCACACTTAACTTGGCCAATCGGCTAAACACACCCTACTTATATTATTATCTATCTAACATGCTTCTATCCATGCAACTAAGTTATCCATGACTTGATTCTAATTGAAAAAGTGTTGATTTGCAGCTTGGAGAAGAAAGGGATAAAGATGCTAACGGAAGGCTTAACACATGGGACAAAGCTTGGAGGTGGAAAGATGGCTTTATAATTCATTAAACCTTATGATATTTCAAATATTATTTTGAGTGGGAGGCTTGAAATATGTGATGGCAGAGTTATAATTGGCAGATAGAAATGTGATATGCGATATGCGAAATCGCAACCGCAATATCGCAAATCAGGCGAAGTGACGGAAGTGTTGTTCGAGAGCTATATGTGAAATGCGAAATATGATACGGGAAGGTGATGCGAAATTCGATTGCGATAAGGCTGAAATTTGTGAAATGAGAAATGTGATGAATGACGTGGTGGTAGGATCGGTGGCGGAGTGCGATGACAATATCACAATCAGCGTTGAGAGCAGTAAGTATTAACGGAACCATGTGAAAATGGGATTTGTGATTGTCGTAAGTCTTAAAATGAAAAATGGAAAAGGTTGCAAAATGCGATGGGATAAAGACTGTGAAATGTGAAATGCGACTGGATAAATACTACGAAATGCGAAATGCAATGGGAAAAACTGCGAAATGTGAAATTTGATATCGCAAAGATGGAGGGGTAGTGGAAGTGTTGTTCAGGAAAATGTTGTGAAGTGTGAAATGCGATATGAATGGAATTGTGGTAAGTCTTTTAAAGGAGAAAAAAAGGAAAAGGTTGTGAAGTGTGAAGTGTGATACGGGAAGGTGAAGCGATGTGACTATGATAAGGCTGAAATTTGTGAAGTGCGAAATGCGATGGGTGATGTGGCAGAGTGCTACAATAATATCGCAATCGGGGTTCAGAGGCAGAAGTATTAACAAAAACCAATAGAAAATGTGATTTGTGATGAGCGAAGTATGGTAGCGGGAGATTCGAGGAGCAAAGGCGAAGGTCCAACTTTGATGGTTTTTCAAGCGCTTTGTGAATAAAAAGGGTGACAGCTGCAATAAAAGGAGGGAATAGAGCGTGACAGAGGTGTTTGGAAGCATGAAAACAGAGATGGAAAAATGAAGCGGGAAGGTGAGGGTGAAATTCTCCGGAACTTTAATACTCATTCCTGCAAACAAACTTGCAGATTCATGCATGGAAAAATAGAAAAAATGTGTGATAACACAGTGGAAGAAAGACTGAAACTGTTATTGCACTCTACTCTAATCTGAGAAGCAGCGAATCATAAACAGAAAGAATTTTTGGTCTGAGGGAAGGTCTACCCTCCTCGAGCTCTATTGACAGAGATGAGAGGGGAAGGTTGCCTCACATTTTTATGGATTTCATCAACTATTATACAATGCATATAAGAAGATTAAATCTAAAGCAACAAACTAGAACAACAATGAAAATATCAGAAATAAAACTAGCTAAATGACAGAAAGAAAAGAATGAAAACAACAGAGAAGCTGAGGCACATGGATTGGGCCCTAACCCACGAGCCTCGCTCCCTGAAACTAGATCAGTAAAACAACATCTGACTATTTATTTCATTACAAAAATACATTCTTATTACATCTCGAAGGTCTTAAACAGAAAAATCCTAATAGAATGGAAAAGAATGGAATGGGATGGAATGGGATGGAATGGAATGCAAATGGAATGGAAATGGAATCGACTATCATCGAATGGATCGGAAAATCGGCCGAAATCCACCGGAATTGACCCCAATTAGCTCTTGATCAGATTTATTTATCCTCGGCGACAGCTACCAATAGCTCCCTAGACAATAGTGATTGAGTCCATTTTGACTCCAAGTAAACCATAGATTGAGTGCACATCGTCTTTAGTTTGCTAGGTTGCCTTTAATAGTTAAGGAGGGTGGAAAAACCCCTTGAATCTCTCCAATATTTCTCAATAATTTCCTGATATTGTGCTCATTTATTCTTCAATCTTGATCTTCCAGTGGCAGGGAGAAAGCCCCTAAATTATCTCCTTCTCCAAATCTACATAATCTTCCAAATATACTCACAATATTCTACAAAAATAACCAATGTTAAGCACAAATATGCAATCACCTCTAAACCTTCCTAATAAAATATTAAAGCATAAGAAAACATTATTAAGTGTATAAGGAAAGATTTAATATATCTTTTATATGCATAAGGAAGGTTAGATGGGCCTAAGAAAGGTTAGATGTACCTTATTTTATGTCTAATTTAGAGGCCCATCATCACCCCCCTACTAAAATTGTTGCTCATCCTTTGAGAAACCTATCCATCCTCCTTTCCTTCTGGTTCTTCTTGCACGCTGGCTTATTTCATTTTCTATTTATTTTCCCATGCGTTGCTCCTCACGCTAATCTTCTTGCTATTATTCTTGCATTTCTTCTTGTGGGTGTTGCATGGAGGTCATCAGATACCTTAAGAAAATTTTTATTTTGCATGCAAAGAGGTGGTGGGTCCACCTTTTTATTTTTTCTTTTTTTATTTTTTTAATTGCATGAAGAATAAACTCACGGTCCTTTTTCTGTGAACTGAGTTCGCCCTTAGTTAAGCCTTTGGCACTCCTTGTATTCCATTACATGAACTGCTTACTACCCACTTTCTCAAGTCCTTTTTACTTTTGTCTTGTTCCATTTCTTGGTGGAAAAAGTGAGGCTAGTTGCTAGATAAGGCTGAGGTTTCCTGGCTACTGATTTTGGCTGTTAAAAAATTTCCTTCTCACACTTTTTAATGTTTTCTTAAGCTAAAATAGATTCGAAGAAAGGTTTAGATGATTGCATATCTGAGCCTTACCATTGATTTGTTTTTGTAGGTGATGTTGAAGCTTTTGATATGGATGTTGAAGCTGTCTTCGGTGGTTCTAAAGCTGCATGTGATAATCTACTTGAGGTCCTTTTGGAGCTTATAAGCATATGAGGAGGAATTCCATGTTTGACTACCTTTAACCAGGGTGTTGACCGAATTTTCTTTATGTGCCAAATTGTTGTTTTTTTGCTTGCAAAGGTTGGAGAGCACCTACATTGAATAGAGAGACATACATGGAGAAATGCAAAAAAAAAAAAAAAAAATATTTTATTTCTTTTTTTTTAAGGCCTACTAGCTTCCTTATTGAGGTTTTTCACTAGTAGGTCTGCCTAGGCGCCTCAAAGGAGGTTTTCACCTAGGATATTTTATTTTTCTTTTTCTTTTTTTTCAACCCAATGACCGCCTCATGGAGGTTTTCAATCAGTGGGCCAATCTCAGATGCCTCAAAATAGGTTTTCACCTGATATTTTATTTTTATTCCATTTTTTTATTTATTTTTTTCTTTTTCACTTTCCTACTCTACTTGAAAAAACAAAACCTTTTTTAAGTATAGGAATAATTCCAATGGAGCCATGTACACATCAAGATGACAGATAAAATCAAGGGCACACTTGGAATACATGCTCTGACATGTACCTAAATATAAGAGATTAATTGCTTTGACTGGGATTGTATCAAGCACTGTTAGAGAAGAGTGTGTAGCTGCAACTTAATGACTGTTTTGAACCATATGTCAATATATTTGTGATGCCCTCGGTCCACTTGCTGAGTTGGATCACCTTGAATGTCCTCTTCTATTATGACATTCAAATATTCCTCTTTTTGTTGATTTTTCTCTTTAACACATGGAGGAAATGCTGGTAAACATGAGGAAACTTTCTCAATATCTAATTTTGATGTCAGCTCTTCATCAAGTGCATCCCTTGATCTTTTTATCTCCTCATTTGGATCTTCTTCTTATTGATGTTTTCCTTCAATTACATTAAGAATATTTCTTCTTTTCAATACCTTTCTTGAACTAAGATGAATACCATCTAGATCAAGAGTAGATGTTTGGAAGTGTTGTACCTCAGCATTGTAAGTGAGTTGAGATACTTCATTGTATGGGTTTGGAAATGGTGGTATAGGTAGTTGAGTGGGGGTGGATATATAAGATGGATATGGTTGAGATTGTGGTTTTGTGGTGAATTTGGATGGTAGGGATAGCATGGATTTGGTTATGGAGGATATTCAAAGAAATATTGAGGATATTGTGGATTTTTCCAATAAGGTCCTTGCCAACCATTTTTCCACGATTGGTTTTGGGGTTGAGATGGCCGAGGTTGCCAAGGAGGGAGTGTGTCCCAATTAGTTTGATATGGATGTGAATAATCTTAAAATTGTGAAGTGGGTCCTTGCATCATATCAAGTTGACTAGGTTGCCAAGCTATCCTTGGAGCTACATAACATAGCTTCTTTGGTGATTTCATTGCTCCATTTTCTTCCTGGTAAACTTCTTTAAACCTGGGGAATGATGGAAAACATTTAGTAGCATATGATTCTGCATGGATAACAAAAATATCAGCATCTTATTTTTTCTCATTTTTCATTCTTAACATTTCTACTTGTTCACTTAGATTGCTAATAATTTCTATTTTAAAGTTGTTAAGCAAATTTCCAAGTTCATCTTGCCTTACCAATGTTTTGGAAGATTCACTTACTCTTTCCCTTCCTCTTGATATGTGCTTGCATGTTTCACAAATTTATTCAAATGACAATTGGTATACATCTCCTCTACTCATGAGATTAAGGATATCAATCCACTCATCCCTAATTGTTCTAAGTAAGAGGGTTTTTAGTGTTTCAAATCCTAGATGATGCAATTTTTCCCTCTTAACATTATACATGAACCTCTCTATTATATCCTCAAGGCTCTCATCTTCTTCATGGTTCATTCTAAAAATTTCCTCTCTAAGATCACAATCTTTATATTTTTCTATAAATATCGGTTGCATATAATTCCATGGTCTTATTGAATTAGTACCTAGACTCATGAACCATTTAAGAGCTTTATCCTTCAATGTTGCAGGAAACAATCTCATTTTTTGAGTGTATGATAAGTAGCCATAAGATCTACAAAGTATCTCAAATTCAAAGAGAAATGTTTCCAGATCCTCTGTCCTCATACCATGGAAGTTGGGAAGGAAATATGGTGGGATGTTCTTCATATGTACATTGATGTCCATATCTTGAATGGGAAACCCAATAAGATATTCTTCATTTTCATCATATCCATCCATCTCTTCTACCTTCAAAAGTGTATGGTGATGTGGTTCTTATTGCACCACGTGGTCAAGTGGGGGGGTTGGTATTGGAGAAGTATTTTTTTTTAAATTATGAGTATCCCTACTCCTATGAGGCATGAAAATCAGATTTGTTTTTTGTTTTTCAATATTTCAGAAACAACTTAAATAAGGAAAGTGTTACACAGATTAATCACTCTTGCGGACAAGAGTGATCTCCCTAGTACTCAGTGAGTAGCTAGAAACAAACATCCATTTGGAAACCTTTTTCTCTAGATTAACTGAATTTCAGAATTATTATAAGAAAGTAGAGAGGACATGCCCCTACCTTGAAATCCAAACCTTCGATGTAGTCTTTTGTTTCGTCACTCCAAAGAGGCTTCTCCAATAAGTAGAACCTGCAATCAAAGATAAGACAAAAGAATAGAATAATCTGCAACATATAATAATCAAGAAAAGATAATCCAACTTAGTGATCAAGGAGTCTAAGTATTGATGTTATTTCAATAATCATAAGAAAAACTAAATTAGAAAAATATATCCATATGTATTATCTTGAATAAAAAGAGTAATCTTACAACCTGATGCCTTGATGTCGTATAGATTTCTCCCAAGGTCCTCAACAATCGTTTCTCCTTAATTTTGATAAGCCTTCCTCTCTGAATACCAACATGGAGTTATGGACATAAGGGTGTGATCATTCTCATTCCAACAAAAACTCACTAGTGTAGAAAGTATTCACTCTTGGGAATTCTCTTCAGCAATTACATTTACAATATACCCTTCAACATAAAACTTCAGCTCATTTTATATGGAAATGGAGGTAGTTTGAGTTCCATGAAGAGGGGGATGGATTCCTCTTATGAAGGGATTTGAGCTCTATGGACCAAGGGATAAGATCCATGAGTGGAGGGATAAATCTCGAACTTATCGCGACTCTAGAAGCTTCCAGTTGGGAGAATATTCGACCAGCTAGGCTTCTAGAATTTTTTTTCCCTTTTATTTGTTTTTCACGAGGGTGTGCAGGTAATAGTGAAAAAAATTGTGGGGGCTACCGCAGTTTATGGACTAAACAGCATCGCATGCATAGGAAAAGGTTATAAAAACAGCGGAGGTAGAATTTTAAGGGTTTTACAGAGATTTTCTCCAATTCCAAGACTTGATTCAGGAATATTAAGTTTTTTGACTTCTAAGGGAACATGATATAGCTGGTGATAGACCCATATCGACAGTCAAATTTCATGGCGACAAAATAAGGTGTAATATATTTCCCCCTAAAGTGCGAATTCTGAGGTTATTCTGAAGAGTGAAGTGCTTTATCATTCTAAGGATTGGATTGGAGACACCGGTCGAAAACTTGTAAAAACATTCAATGCAAACATATATATATATCATCGCTGAGGTAGGAATTCCCATACTCAGATAAAAACTGACTAAATTTTCTAGTACATACATGGTTTCAATATTACATCAAAAGTAGACACAGCATGGTCTCATCCATCTGTCATGAGTAGTATACTATATCATGAATAATAAAACTCATCGCAGCCTCGATGGTGGAAACTAGATCCACAGTCTTGATTTTCGCTTCACGAACTAGTACGGATCTATTTATGTGATTGATTGTGTTGAAGCCGAACATGGCAGAAACCACTTGATTACCAGTCAATGATGTGAACCATTAACAAGTGTGAGATAAATCAACAATATTGGCAATGGCTCTCAAAGTACTCCAATACAATCTATGAAGTGTGAATGAATCATTTGCAGTCGAACACTCATAGAATCGTTCGATCGAAGGTCAATGATGCAACCTATCATCGAAGGTGAGAAACCTACCATTGAGGCATGCAAATCCCAAGGTACTGATAGGATTCTAGATCAAATTTCTAGATAATGAGTTGATGTCGATAGAAATTGACCCGTCATAGGAAAGCCCACGATGAAGCCATTAGATCAAGTTTTGAAGAAATATTTGCAAGGACTGACTCACATATGTCAACGTGAATAAATACAACTGTTTGAAATGAATGGTTTATTTTAACTCTCTCTTGAACACATAACGACACTGCAAATGGTTTGGCAGCATTTTACCTAAAGCTAATACCTAGAAACTGGCTAAAGACTTTCAATGTGGTTTGATTAAATTTTAGACAAAGTATTTCCCAACCCAGGTACAAGTGTGACAAAATGTTGTGTTCAAGAGTGGCATGTTTCTTTTTAAACAAGGGTGACAATTGGATTCTTTTTCTCTCTTTTTCCCCCACCATTACTGGAAAGTACTTCTTTATTTTTGTCAAGCTTGAGGAGGATAACATTTTCTTGTTTTTTTAAGCTCATCCTTTGGATGAGTTCATATTAGTATTAAAATCGAACCCTAGGAAGGAGTGGTTTGATCCTGTTTGTAATCAACAGGTCCTTTATTGTTAAATTTTAACGAGTCCAGTATCGGAGAAACTCGGCGTTTTTCAGTTTTAGGGAGTCCAGGAAAACATAAGTAAACTCCATGGTTGTCCTTTTTCATAAATTTAGTCTCTCAGGCCCAAAAAAAGGACAAAATAATGAAATAGAGAACTCTATTGACCATGATTAGTCAACGTATACCTTTTTCGTAATTAGTCCATTTCAGTCCGGAAAAGGGGTAAACTTATACTGAAGGGATGATTGTTCATTTACTTTAATGAGTTCAAATATTCAAGTACTCGATGACCTTTTCATATTTAGAGATTCTGAAAAGGGCTTAAAAGAGAACTCCGGGGTTTTTCTTTTTCGTAATTTTAAAGATCCGAAAAAGTGATAAAATTATACTCAGTATGGCCGACTTTCAATTTAATTTACGAGCTGGAAAAGACAAAAAGAACTCAGAATTTTCATGTGTTTTATGAGAATGAAAGATAGAAAAATAATATTTGGATTTTCATGAGTTTAATGAGTCTTGAAAATAATAACCAAAATGGACTCAAGATAGGTTTCTTTTTTATACAAGCTTGAAACAGAGAAAATTGTGCTTGAGATTGGTTTCATTTTTACACAAGCTTGAAACAAAGGAAACTGTGCTTGGGAGTGGTTTCATTTTTACACAAGATTGAAACAGAGAAAATTGTGCTTAAGATAGGTTTCATTTCTATTCAAGATTGAAACAGAGGAAATTGTGCTTGGGAATGGTTTCATTTTTACACAAGCTTGAAATAGAGAAAACAGTGCTTGAGATAGGTTTCATTTTTACACAAGCTTGAAACAGAGAAAATTGTTCTTGAGATAAGTTCCAATGCCCCCCAAGCATAACCTGAAAGAGAATATGCCCCCCAAGATTCATTTAATTCTCCTAAGTAGACTATTGGTTACTAATAGTTGGATGGAATGAAGGTTCATTTACGAGATTGGATGAAAGACTCGACTTGACACTTACGAGATCTAATCAAAGACTCAATTCAATTAGGAGAGGATTTGTTTCATTTTTTAATGAGCTTGACATAGGAAAAGAACCATGCTCATTGCCTAATTCATTTTTTAATGAGGTTGACACAGTAAAAGAACCATCCTCAAGATGAACTGATTCATTGTTTAACGAGGTTGACACAGTAAAAGGAACTCTCCTCGTGGAACCTTGTTTCATTTTTTAACGAGCTTGACACAACAAAAGGAACTATGCTCATAATTAATTGATTCATTTTTAAATGAGGTTGACACAGTAAAGGGAAATATCCTCAAGGGGACTTATTTCATTTTTTAACGAGGTTGACAAAATAACAGGAAATCTCCTCATGGTGACCTGTTTCATTTTTTAACGAGGTTGGCACAGGAAAAGAACTATCCTCAAAGAGACATGTTTCATTTTTTAACGAGGTTGACATAGTAAAAGGAACTATCCTTATAAGGATTTGTTTCATTTTTTTAATGAGGTTGACACAGTGAAAGAACCATCCTCAAGGGAACCTTGATCATGGCTTCTGACTGGAAGAAACACATGTCAAGGGACACACCTCTATCATGGCTTCCAAGAGGTCTTCATCAAATGGAAGAACATCTCTATGGAAGGAACTCATGTCAAGGGACTCAATAGGGATAATAACATCATGTTCAAATACCCCCAAGAGGTCTCCCCAGTATGGTCACCATTTTGTTACGCGGATTAATCCCTCTTGCAGATAAGAGCAATCTCCTTAGTACTCAGCGAGTAGCTAGAAACAAACATCCATTTGGAAACCTTTTTCTCTATATTAATTGCATTTCAGAATTATTATAAGAAAGTAGAGAGGACATGCCCCTACCTTGAAATCCAAACGTTCGATGTAGTCTTTTTTTTCGTTGCTCCAAAGAGCCTTCTCTAACAAGCAGAACCTACAATCAAATACAAAACAAAAGAATCAAAGCATCTGCAACATATAATAATCAAGAAAATCTAATCCAACTTAGTGATCAAGGAGTCTAAATATTGATGTTATTTCAATAAGCATAAGAACAACTCAATGAGAAAAATATATCCATATGTATTATCTTGAATAAAAAGAGTAATCTTACAACCTGATGCCTTGATGTCATACAGATTTCTCCCGGGGTCCTAAACAATCGTTTCTCCTTCTGTTTCATAAGAATACCTCTCTGAATACCAGCATGGAGTTATGGACATAAGGGTGTGATCATTCTCATGCCAACAACAACTCACTAGTGTAGAAAGTATTCACTCTTGGGAATTCTCTGTAGGAATTTACAGGGTAAGTTCCGTAGATCAAGAACCAAAGGTCACCTCTCACAAACTGATCACAAATTAGTACACCAGTATAATCACGTGGTTAAAACCCTCAAAGAGGGAAACAGTCCACGCCCTGAGCCAATGCGGCCACTTCAAGGAATTTATTAATATAAAAGAAAAGTTACATATGTTTCTCTCATAAACGGTTACCCGAAAAATGACCCTCCATGCTCTTTAAATAGAGATCATGGACCAATCGGGTGTTAAGCCATGGATCAAGTTCCGTTAATATCGAGGTGAGAGATAACCGTCGAATCACTACAAATCGTGACCGTCGGATTATAAGTTACAAATGTACATGGTAAAGAAACACCCTTTACCAAACTCTACAATAGAATAAGTTTTTCTTAACTATTTCCTATGTGTCAAAATATCCTAACATCCCCCCTTAAAAAAAACTTGGGATAGGATTGAGGATTTAAAAAGGTGACACAAAAGGAGCCTATTTCCTATGTGTCGAAATATCCTAACATCCCCCCTTAAGAACAAATTGGGATAGGATTTAAAGATTTACAAAAGTGACACAATAAGAGAAGGAAGGAGGCATTAGAGCCTATCCCCCCTTAATGACAACTTTCCTGAACTCCAAGCATGGATCGAAGTTTGGTAAACTTTTCTTCTGTGAGAGCCTTCGTAAAGATATCGGCTACTTGATCATTGGTCGGACAATACTGCACTTCAAGAACACGATCATGAATGAGATTTCTGATGAAGTGTATGTGGAGTTCAATGTGTTTCATACGCTGATGCTGAACTAGATCTTTACATAGCTGAATGGCACTATGATTATCACACCAAAGTGTAGTTGGATGTTGCTGATGAAGACCAAATTCAGACAGGATCTGACGAAGCCACATGGCTTCCTTGCTGGCTTCAACTGCACCACGATACTCTACTTCTACTAAAGAAAGGGAGATGGCACTTTGTTTCTTACAAGACCAAGTAATAGGTCCTGAACCAAGAGTGAATACATATCCTGCAGTGGACTTCCAATCATCAGGCTCACCAGCCCAATCAGAAACAGTGAAACCAATAAACAAGGGAGATGCTCTTGCACTGTAATGAATCCCGAACTGAACGGTACCTTGAATATATCAAAGTATTCTTTTAGCTACTTTCCAGTGACTTTCATGAGGTTGGTGCATAAACCAAGCAACAAGACCAATGGCAAAGGAAAGGTCAGGACAAGTATGGGTTAGATACAAAAGTTTACCAACAAGTTGACGGTATAAGGTAGCATCAACTTTAGGGGTAGTACAGTTGACTGAAAGCTTGACTCCAGACTAAAAGGGAGAAGGGGCAGGCTTACAGTATTCCATGTGAAAGTGGTGTATAAGATCACAAGCATACTTGGACCGAGAGAGGGTAATGCATTCCTTAGATTGCAAGACTTGAAGACCAAGGAAATAATGCAAGTGTCCTAAGTCTGTCATTTAAAACTTATTTTTGAGGCTAGACTTCACATGGTTTATATGTTTTGGATCACTACCAGTAAGGATAAGATCATCAACATAAAGAACAAGGATGGTGAAAGAATTACCCACCTTCTTGGTGAAGACAGTGTTGTTAGAATGACACCTAGAAAATCCATTATCTAAGAGAAATCTATCCATTTTGGCATACCAAGCCTGAGGAGCTTGTTTGAGACCATAGAGAGACTTCCTAAGGTGACAAATAAGGCTGGAGTCTTTTTGGATAAATCCAGGGGGTTGTTCCATGTAGATTTCTTCATGCAAATCTCCATGTAAGAAGGCAGATTTAACATCCATCTGATGGACTTCCCATTTAAATTAGGCAGCAAGGGAAAGAACAAGGCAGATAGAATTCATTTTGGCAATAGGGGAGAAGGTTTCAGTATAGTCAATGCCTTCAACTTGTGAAAAACCTTTAGCGACAAGACGAGCTTTATGTCTATCCACTTTTCCATCTGGTCCAAACTTTGTTTTGTAAACCCATCTACATATGACAAGTTTTCTTCCTTTTGGAAGAGGAACAAGATCCCAAGTATTGTTTGCCAATAAGGAACCATACTCTTCATTCATAGCTTGATCCCAATCTGGATGACCGGAGGCTTCTTCAAAGGTTTCTAGATCAATTTTTTTTGTAACTTGAGCGGAAGAACAGAACGATCGTGGGTGCTGCACGGGCGATGTTGCATGATCATGGCCTACCCCTTCACTTGTGGGCGAAGGCATGCAATACAGCAGTATATGTGCAAAACCGTTGTCCTCACAAGATACTTGGCATGAGTACACCAGAGGAGGCGTTTTCTGGTAAGAGACCTGATATTTCCCATTTGAGGATTTTTGGTTCACCTGTCTACTTGCATGTGACGAAGGATGCCAGGAAGAAGCTGGATCCGACCGCAGAGGTTGGGATATTTTTGGGGTACACTGATACGCCCCACAACTATCGTGTGTATTTTCCAGATAGTCGCAATATTGTTGTGCGACGGGATATCAAATTTCAGGAGGAGAAAGCCATGAAGTGTTCGCATGAGAGGGAGCCACACTTGCATGCAGATGAGGAGCTATTAGTTCCTAAGGATGAGCTTCCGGATGTGGATCAGCCACAAGAGGAATTTCATGGAGTGGAAGAGACCACTCATGCAACTCCAACCATCAGAGGGCGCAAGCGCACTTCAGAACTGAGCGACTGGCTCAAGATGCAGAGAAGATTGTAGGACCACCTACAGCACAGCACAGACAGAGACAGTCACCGGATCGGTACACTGGATACATGGCTCTTGTGAGAAAATGTGTCATGACAGAGCCATTCTCTTTCGAGGAAGTTGTGGAGGACCCCGCATGGGTAGTTGCCATGGTGGAAGAGTATGATTCGATTGTCAGAAACATTGCATGGGAGATTGTCCCAAGACCGGAAGGGAAATTAGTGGTGGGTTCGCGATGGATCTACAAAGTGAAGCAGGCGGCTGACGAGAGTGTGGAGAAGTACAAGGCAATATTTGTTTCCAGAGGCTTCTCACAGATAGAGGGGATCGATTATGAGGAGACCTTTGCACCTGTCGCAAGGTACTCTTCCATACGGACGATCCTAGCTCTCTCAGCGCAGATGGGATGGCACATCCATCAGATGGATGTGAAGACTGCGTTCCTCAATGGATTCATTGAGGAGGAGGTGTACATAGAGCAGCCTGAAGGTTTCGAGATCTTCAGCAGTGAGTCGCATGTGTGCAGACTCAAGAGAGCACTGTATGGGTTGAAGCAAGCACCTCGTGCTTGGTACACACGGATAGATAGTTATTTCACCGGACTTGGATTCTCCAAGAGTGAGGCGGATCCTAACCTGTACCAGATTGTGGTGGAGGGGAAGTTGCTGATCATTGTACTGTATGTAGATGATCTGATTTTGACGGGTGATGAGGTGTTGATACTTTCATGCAAGGAGGATCTTGCTAGAGAGTTTGAGATGAAGGACTTGGGCCTCCTTCATTATTTCCTGGGATTGGAAATTTGGCAGCGCAGTGATGGACTGTTTGTTTCTCAGGGTAAGTATGCCTGGGAGATACTGGAGAAGTTCAACATGCATGGCTGCAAGCCTGTTGATACTCCTCTTCCTGGAGGTTGGAGGAAGGAGGATGCTACTTTGGCGGAGGTAGTGGATGCCACTGTTTATCGACAGTTGGTGGGGTCGCTTATGTATCTGGTCAATACACGACCCGATATATGCTATGTTGTTAACCAGCTTTCGCAAGCTATGGTTAAGCCTACCAATCTCTTCTGGAAGGCAGGCAAGCATGTATTGCGTTATCTTAGAGGCACATCGGGATATGGCTTGTGGTACAGACAGGAGGATGGGGTGAAGCTATGTGGCTTCACGGATGCAGATTGGGCAGGGAGCCCAACGGACAAAAAGAGCACATCTGGAGGGATCTTCAGTATCGGGTCAATGGCAGTTTCTTGGTACAGCAGGAAGCAGAGATCCGTGGTACTCAGTTCAGCAGAGGCTGAGTGTATGGCAGCAAGTTTGGCTGCATGCGAGGCCATATGGATGAGAAAGATCCTGGTCGGGTTGTTCGGGTCACACTTGGAGCCTACTGTGATTTATTGTGATAACTAGAGTTGCATTAAACTCTCGTCTAATCCAGTATTTCATGATAGATCCAAACACATCAACATCAGGTACCATCATATCAGAGATTGTGTGCAGCGGAGAATCATGTTACTTTCATATATTCCCACGGAGGATCAGGATGTTGACATCTTGACGAAGGCGCTCACCAGGAGAAAATTCGAATACCACAGAGGCAGGATAGGGGTTGCAGATAATCCATATCTTGTTGAGAGGGAGTTTTGAAAATGCAACAAGATGATGGAGCTTAGTGAAATGAAGTCGCCTTCACTAAGTGGGCCCGCAGGCTATTTTTGGCGCAAAGTCTATTTTTAGACATATGGATCACGGTCTATGAGTTGCAGGATGCTATTTATGGATGATTGGTCGAGTTGGTAAAAATAGATGGACCTCTATTTTAGACATTGGGTGGTTCTATTTTTAGACTGCCGGGCTAAAAATAGAATAGTCAAATATTATTAACCCTTAATAATATTTAGACTATAAACATTATCTTATCCTCTTGGAGCACTTCAGTTTGATGCTTGGATGTGGCACATGCAGCTGACAGAAGGAAATATTCTTTTTCTAAGGGTTAGTTGAGCTATTGCATGGTTGACTTCAGTTAGAACTCATGTGGCAGAGTTTGGTGGAGTTGATGAGACAGTTGGTGGAGTTGTGTTCTGTTTAACCTAGTTGAACTAGTTGTATTTAGTCTAACTGAAAAATACACTAGTGATGAGTGGTGTGAATTAATTATTAATTAATTCACTAATTATTAACTCATAAATCAACTAAATAACACATCAGTTAACTGCAATGCATGGACAGTTCAGTGGAGACCAGTGTTAGAGGTGGGTGAAAGGGTGAGTGTGATTATCAGTTGTGACCATGATTGTGCATGAGATTTGCACACACATTGATGGAGATTTCCAATGAGGATTGCGCAGTTGGAGCTCGTGGGATTCGAACTTGGATCTCATCATTAATCAACTTGGATTGCGCAGTAGAGGCAGGCAGGGATACTAGTTTTTGTGTGTAACTTTTGGAGATAGTGCTGAGAGCTGTGAGAGATTTGTGCTATGTATTGTTACATGTTCTCTATAAATATAATATACAGATAGTTGGGGGTTTTCAGCTGTAAGCTTTCCCCATTACATACTGTGTTATATGTGTGCTTGATTATGTTTTAATGTGCGCATGCGACTGCTTCTATTTCCGCAAATTGATGATCAATTGTAGAAGAGGTTATGTATTATGCATGAAGCTTAAATAGTGTGTAATCAGGATAATCTCGGCGAATAATTCAACTATTATTCAAATTTCTACATGGTATCAGAGGAAAGAATTGATCATCGGGATCTATTACAGTGATTACAATTTATTTCGGTAGATAGAGTCTGTAACGGGCCAGGTAGCCTCTGGATCCATCCTTTCCTTGAAAGGTGATATATCCAGTAAATGCCCCTACAGTCGATCTCTGTGCTATAAATACTTTGTTCTCATAGATCCATAAGCAGTTGAGTTTTGAGCTTGGAATTCGAATTTTGCAGCAGTAATTTGGAATTCGACTTGCGAAATAGTTTTATGCCAAAGTTTAAATTTCTTTCAACGGATTACATTTGAGTATGCTTGAGGGCGCTCGACCAGTGTCGCATGGAAGGGACAAGAATGGAGGAAGTGATGATGATAACGGTCAAGGAGTTCAGCGTCGAGATCCCAAAGCCTACTGATGCTGCTCAAGTTGAGGCTTGGCAAAAGAAGATGGCAAAATTTCGAAGGATTCTGTTGGAGGGCGTGAAGGATAACATTGTATCCAGCATGCATGTAAAAGCTTCTCCATACTTCATGTGCAAAGCGTTGACAGATTTATTCCAAAGCAAGAGCGACCAGAGCAAGTTGGCGCTCAAGGATAAACTCAGACACATAAAGATGGAGAAAGGCGACATTATGCCCAAGTACCTCACGAAGTTCATCCAATGCAGGGATGAGCTGGGAAGTGTGGGGGTGACTGTTGATGATGAGGAATTGGTGAGCTTGGCTCTCCTTGATCTTCCGAAGAGTTGGCATGCCTATCAGGATTCTGTCAATGGTCGGGAGAAATTGCCAGGATGGGAGCGACTTTGGTCGGATCTTGTGCAAGAGGAGATAAGGCGGAGTACCAGGGACGGATCTTCATCAAAGGCATTTGATGAAGAAAATTGCGCTTTGGCTGCCAAAGCAAAGAAGGGGAAGAGCAAGAAAGCTTCTCAGTCTGGTGCGAAAGGCAAGAAGCAAGACATGTCCAAGGTGAAGTGCTTTCACTGTCACCAACACGGACATTATGCCACAAATTGTCTGCAGAAGAAGAAAAATAAGCATGCTGCTGGATCTGCAGTGGGAGAGGCCTTAGCCTCACAGTTTGAGCTGGATTTTTCGCTGATCGCATGCTTGGTCTCAAGTGTGATGGGATCAGTATGGTTCTTGGACAGTGGTGCGTCTTTTCACATGACTGGAGATCGAGATCCGTTTTCAGATCTGGATGAGAAAGATCTTGGAGTGCACATCGAGATGGGCGATGATGGTAGATACAGTGCGACCGGTATCGGTACCATTTCCTTTGAGAGGGAGTCTGGTAAACCCTTCATATTGAAGGAAGTGATGCATGTTTCAGGATTGAAGAAGAATCTTATCTCTGTGGCGATGTTAGAAGACAAGGGATATGATGTTGTCTTTAGCGAGGGAAAGGCTTTCCTGCGCAGTAAGGCAACTGGTGAGACCCGGAGGATAGGGGTTCGAGTTAAGAACCTTTATCAATTGCAGGTAGATGGCTGCGAAGCAATGGCAGGCAAGGCAGAAGGAGTGGTGAGCCGGGATGATGGCGAGTTGTGGCACCGAAGATTGGGCCACCTTCACCATGGAGCTTTGAAGATACTGCAGCAGATTTCTACTGGGCTTCCTAAAGGCACTCTTGCGCAGTCAGATCAGTGCAAGGGATGTACCTTGGGAAAATTTATGAAAGCCACCTTTCACGAGAAGGATAGTCGCGCCACGACGATCCTTGAGAGAATTCACACAGACGTGTGTGGACCTTTCTCAGTAGCTTCGACAGCAAAGCACAGGTACTATGTGATCTTTGTTGATGATTTTTCTTGAAAGTGCTGGATCTTCTTCATGCAGAAGAAGAGCGAGACATACTCAAAGTTCTGTGAGTTCAAGGCGCTGGTTGAGAAGGAATCGGGGAAGCATGTGAAGGCTCTTAGGAGCGACAATGGTGGTGAATTCATCTCTGCCGAATTCAAGGACTTTTGCAGTGCAGAAGGAATTCAGAGAGAGCTCATAGCACCTCATAACCCACAGCAGAATGGGGTTGCTGAGCGGAAGAACAGAACGATCGTGGGTGCTGCACGGGCGATGTTGCATGATCAGGGCCTACCCATTCACTTGTGGGTGGAGGCATGCAATACTGCAGTATATGTGCAGAACCATTGTCCTCACAGGATACTTGGCATGAGTACACCTGAGGAGGCGTTTTCTGGTAAGAGGCCTAATATTTCCCATTTGAGGATTTTTGGTTCACCTGTTTACATTCATGTGACGAAGGATGCCAGGAAGAAGCTGGAGCCGACTGCAGAGGTTGGGATATTTGTGGGGTACACTGATACGCCCCACAACTATCATGTGTATTTGCCAGACAGTCGCAAGACTGTTGTGCGATGGGATATCAAATTTCAGGAGGAGAAAGCCATGCAGTGTTCGCTTGAGAGGGAGCCACACTTGCATGCAGATGAGGAGCTATTAGTTCCTAAGGATGAGCTTCCGGATGTGGATCAGCCACAAGAGGAATTTCATGGAGTGGAAGATACCACTCATGCAGCGCCAACCATCAGAGGGCGCAAGCGCACTACAGAAGCTGAGCGACTGGCTCAAGATGCAGAGAATATTGTAGGACCACCTACAGCACAGCGCAAATAGAGACAATCACCGGATCGGTACACTGGATACATGGCTCTTGTGAGAAAATGTGTCGTGACAGAGCCATCCTCTTTCGAGGAAGCTGTGGAGGACCCCGCATGGGTAGATTCCATGGTGGAAGAGTATGATTCGATTGTCAGAAACAGTGCATGGGAGATTTTCCCAAGACCGAAAGGGAAATCAGTGGTGGGTTCGCGATGGATCTACAAAGTGAAGCAGGCGGCTGACGGGAGTGTGGAGAAGTACAAGGCAAGATTTGTTGCTCGAGGCTTTTCACAAATAGAGGGGATCGATTATGAGGAGACCTTTGCACCTGTCACAAGGTACTCTTCCATACGGACGATCCTAGCTCTCTCAGCGCAGATGGGATGGCACATCCATCAGATGGATGTGAAGACTGCATTCCTCAACGGAGTCATTGAAAAGGAGGTGTACATAGAGCAGCCCTAAGGTTTCTAGATCTTCAGCATTGAGTCGCATGTGTTCAGACTCAAGAGAGCACTGTATGGGTTGAAACAAGCACCTCGTGCTTGGTACACATGGATAGACAGTTATTTCACCAGACTTGGATTCTCCAAGAGTGAGGCGGATCCTAACCTGTACCAGATTGTGGTGTAGGGGAAGTTGTTGATCATTGTACTGTATGTAGATGATCTGATTTTGACGGGTGATGAGCTGTTGATACTTTCATGCAAGGAGGATCTTGCTAGAGAGTTTGAGATGAAGGACTTGGGCCTCCTTTATATTTCCTGGGATTGGAAATTTGGCAGCGCGGTGATGGACTATTTGTTTCTCAGGGTAAGTATGCCCGGGAAATACTGGAGAAGTTCAACATGCATGGCTGCAAGCCTGTTGATACTCCTCTTTCTGGAGGTTGGAGGAATGAGGATGCTACTTCGGCGGAGGTAGTGGATGCCACTGTTTATCGACAGTTGGTGGGGTCACTTATGTATCTGGTCAATACACGACCTGATATATGCTATGCTGTTAACCAGCTTTCACAAGCTATGATTAAGCCTACCAAGCTCTTCTAGAAGGAGACGAGCATGTATTGCGTTATCTTAGAGGCACATCGGGATATGGCTTGTGAGTAGAACCCAGAAGGAAGGTGGGTGAAAGCTCATGTGGCTACGGATGCGAGTAGGCGGAGCCAACGGACGGAAGAGACACATACGGAGAGGGATCTTTAGTATCTGGGTCCACGACGGTTTCTTGGTACAGGAGGAAGCAGAGATCCGTGGCACTCAGTTCAGCATAAGCTGAGTATATGGCTGCATGCGAGGCCATATGGATGAGGAAGATCCTGGTCGGGTTGTTCGGGTCACACTTGGAGCCTACTGTGATTTATTGTGATAAAAAGAGTTGCATTAAACTCTCGGCTAATCCAGTATTTCATGATATATCCAAACACATCGACATCAGGTACCATCATATCAGAGATTGTGTGCAGTGGAGAATCATGTTACTTTCATATATTCCCACGGAGGATCAGGATGCTGACATCTTGACGAAGGCGCTCACCAGGAGCAAATTCGAATTCCACAGAGGCAGGATAGGGGTTGCAGATAATCCATATCTTGTTGAGAGGGAATGTTGAAAATGCAACAAGATGATGGAGCTTAGTGAAATGAAGTCGCCTTCACTAAGTGGGCCCGCAGGCTATTTTTGGCGCAAAGTCTATTTTTAGACATATGGATCATGGTCTATGAGTTGCAGGATGCTATTTATGGATGATTGGTCAAGTTGGTAAAAATAGATGGACCTCTATTTTTAGACATTGGGCGGTTTCTATTTTTAGACTGCCGGGCTAAAAATAGAACAGTCAAATATTATTAACCCTTAATAATATTTAGACTATAAACATTATCTTATCCTCTTGGAGCACTTCGGTTTGATGCTTGGATGTGGCACATGCAGCTGAAAAAAGGAAATACACTTTTCCTAAGGTTTAGTTGAGCTATTGCATGGTTGACTTCAGTTAGAACTCATGTGGCAGAGTTTGGTGGAGTTGATGAGACAGTTGGTGGAGTTGTGTTCTGTTTAACTTAGTTGAACTAGTTGTATTTAGTCTAACTGAAAAATACACTAGTGATGAGTGGTTTGAATTAATTATTAATTAATTCACTAATTATTAACTCATAAATCAACTAAAGAACACATCAGTTAACTGCAATGCATGGACAGTTCAGTGGAGACCAGTGTTAGAGGTGGGTGAAAGGGTGAGTGTGACTATCAGTTGTGACCATGATTGTGCATGAGATTTGCACACACATTGATGGAGATTTCCAATGAGGATTGCGTGGTTGGAGCTAGTGGGATTTGAACTTGGATCTCATCATTAATCAACTTGGATTGCGCAGTAGAGGCAGGCAGACTGGTGGAGGAGATTTGAACCTGTGACTTGTTCACTTTCCATACTAGTTTTTGTGTGTAACTTTTGGAGATAGTGCTGAGAGCTGTGAGAGCTTTGTGCTATGTATTGTTACATTTTATCTATCATTATAATATACAGATAGTTGGGGGTTTTCAGCTATTGCTTTCCTCATTACATATTGTGTTGATATGTGTGCTTGATTATGTTTTAATGTGTGCATGCGACTGCTTCTATTTCCGCATATTGATGATCAATTGTAGAAGAGGTTATGTATTATGCATGAAGCTTAAATAGTGTGTAATTAGGATAATCTCGGTGAATAATTCAGCTATTATTCAAATTTCTACACTTTCCATTAAAAAAAAAAAAAAAAAAAACTGAAGCTGAGAAAAGTTGAAACTAACTGTTCCAATGGAAAGATCTCAAAAAATTAGGCCAATTAAAAAAAAACGGCTCGAAAAACAGCTTCCAAATGAATAATTTATGCCTTTTGAAAAAACTGAGTTGTAGATGCGGAATAGTTACGGGAACGGGATGAAGTGTGGCTTTTAAAAAAAAAATTCCACCCATTTGAACAAAAACTTTTTACAAGAGAAGCTTGAGAAGGAGACTTGAACCCAAAGACCTCTATTCTCATAAACTAACCCCTCACCAAGTGAGATAGTAAAAGGATCATGTTATTTTAGTAAGGAGGAAGGGGGGATGATTATTATTATTATTATTATTTCTGCACAAAAAACACAAAAAACGAGCAAGAAAAAATGAAATACAAAGCCTTACGGTAGAATGTTAGATTCTCGGTTAGGCTTATCGGCAACTATCACTCTTTTCACTATTTATGATTTCCCGAGATCACAACAAAGAGCATACACAAAGAAGAGGGTATAGATCCAGAAAATAAATAAAACCTTAATACAGGATTTTTAAAAAAAAAAAAAAAACCAAAATAAGCAGAACTATTAACAAATATAACTGCAAAATAGGTGATTTATACCTCCAGATCTAAACTGACATAACTTGGGCAACCGGAAACCTTTTCGCATGAAACGAAAGGTGTTCCTCACTGTAACAGACGCTCTGGACACAATCGAGCAGTTCTCCAAGCCCAAAAATGTTCAGAAATAGTAGATCTACAAAACGAAATTTGCATGCAGTCAAAACGGCTTCGGATTTTGATCAACAACGGACGAGGCCCTCAAAATAGCTCTAATACCATGTAGGAATTTACAGGGTAAGTTCCGTAGATCAAGAACCAAATTTCACTGCTCACAAACAGATCACAAATCAGTACACTAGTATAATCATGTGGTTAAATCCCTCAAAGAGGGAAACAGTCCACGCCCTGAGCCAACGCAGCCACTTCAGGGAATTTATTAATATAAAAGAAAAGTTACATATGTTTCTCTCATAAACAGTTACTGTACAAATGACCCTCCATGCTCTTTAAATAGAGATCATGGACCAATTGAGTTAATTCAAACCATAATGGATCAAGTATTATGATTAATACTAAGGTGAAGAAATCTACTTAGTCGGATCACTACAAATCGTGACCATCGGATTATAAGTTACAAATGTACATGGTAAAGAAACACACTTTACCTAACTCTACACTAGACTAAGTTATTCTTAACTATTTCCTATGTGTCGGAATATCCTAACATTCTCTTCAGCAATTAAATTTACAATCTACCCTTCAACCTAAAACTTGAGCTCAATTTATAGGGAAATGGAGGTAGTTTTAGTTCCATGAAGAGGGGGATGGATTCATATTATGAAGGGATTTGAGCTCCATGAGTGGAGGGATAAATCTCGAAATGATTGCGACTCTAGAAGCTTCCAATTGGGAGAATATTCGACCAGCTAGGCTTCTAGAATTTACTTTTTCCTTTTATTTTCTTTTCACGGGGGTGCGCAGGTAATAGTGGAAAAAAGTGTGGGGGTTGCCGCAGTTTATGGACCAAACAGAAACTCATGTGAAAGAAAAGGCTAGAAAAACTACGGAGGTAGACTTTTAAGGGTTTTACAGATTTTTTCTCCAATTCCAAGACTGGATTCAGGAAAATTAAGGTTTTTTACTTCTAAGGGAACATGATATAGGTGGTGATAGACCCATATGGACAGTCAAATGTCATGGTGACAAAATAACGTGTAACAGAAAGTAGAAAAGAATGCTAAAACAAAATCAAATCATCTACTAGACACCTCCTCGGCAACGACGCCAAAAAGTGGTGAGCCTTGGTATTGCACCAAGAGTGTTGCAACTCCCCGGGGTTGCCCTATGTTATGCGGAATTATGGATTACGGATAAAAAATTCTTCCCTAGATGTAGTTCTCATCTAGAACAACAGGTTAAAGACTTTGCAACTACTTTTCCTAACAGTAAATAGACACAAAGAATAGATCAAAGAACTTACTTGGAGTCCAAGCGCTTCCTATTCTCCTTCTGTCTCTCTTGTTGTAGCTTCAAATCTAAGCTAGATCGCCAAAATATTTCCTGCAAAGATGAACACTAAACAATAAAATATAGAAATAATACATATGTCTATTCAATTTATTGAGTTAAATTAATGAAACATGAACCATATACATCAGCTAAGAATTCATAATATGAAATACAGAAGCTTATACAGATACATATGTGGAAAAGTAAGCAGCAATGATTATTAATGGATAGAAGGGGAGGTTACAACCCAGTGATTGATTTAGTGTCACCATCTCTAGCAACATCCCAGCCTCATCACAATGCACATCTCTCCAGCAGCATGTCACTCAAATCAATTCCTCAATTGAAATTCCACCAGCATTTCTCTACTCAAATTCTTCCTTTGCAAACACTAGGATCCGTTCTCAATTTATAAAGGAGTTGAAGGTAGTTTTACAATCAATGACTCTAATAATAGGCAAGACATTTTCCCAGTCTCAAAGGTATCAAATGAACACATGGATTCGAATTTTGACACATGTGAACTCTTCTAGAAGGCACTGGCCAAGTGGAGATTCTGGAACAATGAGAATTTCGCTCCTAATGTGACCAACGCACCCATGTGCTAGGAAGTGCTTTGCAACAAACCCTTTAGTGGGGTTACCTACATATTCAATGCACTTAGTCCCTTTAGAGGTAGTGTTGGTGATCTCTCATATGATATAATATAAACTTCAAATCTTGAAAACCTTTACAATGAAATTCATGGATGATTTGTCTTTTTCTTTGTCTTAGGGCATGTAACAACTGAAATGATAGGGGATGATAGACCCTATTCATTGGTTCTGGAGATGATGTCCAGTTAACCAGGTCATTGGGAATGGTGCTCAAATTTACCTATAAAAATTTCCCCCTAAAGCATGAAGTTAGAATAATAATAACTATATTTTGATTGAAATGCTTTACGCTGTGATGGGATGGAGATGAAGCGGATTGTTGACCTACATCAATATTATAATACATTACATCACGATATATCCTCTTGATAAAAAATTGATGAGGGAAGGCTTTCCCATGCTCAGCACATAAACTTTCTAGTAACATGTACATAATTCAGAAAGTCGTCTACATTGGAATGTTGCCCAATGCAAACACGCCTACAGATATAGGCCCATGTTCAGATGATGATCTCTATGTAAGGTCACCGTACAGATGATGTGTACAACAATCCTAAAATCGCAGCCTGGATGGCTGAAACTAGATCCGGGGTCTTCTAATCACTTTCCCAAATTTTCCCTGGTCATTTGTCGACCAATACCTCTTTATCTTTTAACAAGCTTGAGGAGGATAACATTTGCTTGATCTAATAATTTAACGAGTCTAGTGATGAATGAAACTCGATTCTTGCCATGATTGACAAGCCCGTTGCTATTTTATGTTTTAACTGTAGAAATTTGAATAACTGATATATTATTCACCGAGATTATCCTGATCACACACTATTTTAACTTCATGCATAATACAGAATCTCTTCTACCATTGATCAGTAATTGTGGAAATAAAAACAATCACATGTGCACATTAAAACCATAAACAATCACACATATGAACACAGTATTTCATGGGAAATCTTAAAGCTGAAAACCCCCAACTATCTGTATATTATATGTCATAGCGATCATTTAACAATCATCATACAAAGCTCCTCACAAGCTCTCAGTACAATCTCCAATTGCTACACACTAATCAAGCTAGATCTAGCAAAACACATGCTCCAATCTTTGCCACCTGATAGCCTGCCTCTGTTGTGTAATAAATGTTGAAGAATGGCTCATAAATAACTTCGAACCACCTGGCTTGTACTACGCAATCCTCATTGGCATCTCCAATCACTGGTTGTTGCAAATCATGCAACAGTATAGTCACAACTGATAGTCACACTACTCTTTCACCTATCTCTTCACTGGTCTCCACTGAAACTATCCATGCACTGAAGTTAACTGATGTATTCTTTAGTTGATTAATGAGTTTATAATTAGTGAATTAATTAATAATTAATTCACACCACTCTTCACTAGTGTATCAATTAGTTAGACTAGATACAACTAGCTCAACTATGTTTAGATTAGTTAAACTGAACACAACTCCATTAACTCCTCAATCAACTCCACCAAACTCTCTCACATGAGTTCTAACTGAAGTATCCATGCAATAGCTCCACTTAACCCCTAGGAATAGCGTAATTCCTTCTGTCAGCTCCTGTGCCACATCTGTGCACTTAACTGAAGTGCTCCAAGAGAATAAGATAATGTTTAGAGTCTAAATATTATTAAGAGCTAATAATAGTTGACATATCTATTTTTAGACTGGCAATCTAAAAATAGATTCCGCCCAGTATGTCTAAAAATAGAAGTCCATCTATTTTTTCCGACTTGACCAACCATCCACAAATAGCATCCTGCAACTCATATAACATGATCCATATGTCTAAAAATAGACATAGTCTAAAAATAGACTTTGCGCCAAAAATAGCCTGCGGGCCCACTTAGTGAAGGCGACTTCTTTCCACTAAGCTCGTCATCTTGTTGCAATCTCAACACTCCCTCTCAACAAGATAAGGATTATCTGCCACCCCTATCCTGCCTCTGTGGTATTCGAATTTTCTCCTGGTGAGTGCCTTCGTCAAGATATCAGCATCCTGATCCTCCGTGGGAATGTATGAAAGTAACATGATCTTCCACTACACACAATCTCTGATATGATGATACCGGATGTCAATGTGTTTAGATATATCATGAAATACTAGATTAACCGAGAGTTTGATGCAACTCTGATTATCACAATAAATCACAGTAGGATCTAAGTGTGAACCGAACAACCCGACCAGGATCTTCCTCATCCATATAGCCTCGCATGCAGCCAAACTTGCTGCCATATACTCAGCCTCTGCTGAACTGAGTGCCACGGATCTTTGTTTCCTGATGTACCAAGAAACTGTCGTCGACCCAATATTGAAAATCCCTCCAGATGTTCTCTTTCTATCCGTTGGACTCCCTGCCCAATCTGCATCCGTGAAGCCACATAGCCTCACATCATCCGACTATCTGTACCATAATCCATATCCCGATGTGCCTCTGAGATATCTCAATACATGCTTTCCTGCCTTCCAGTAGAGCTTGGTAGGCTTAACCATAGCTTGTAAAAGCTGGCTAACAACATAGCATATGTCAGGTCGTGTATTGACCAGATACATAAGAGACCGAACCAACTGTCAATAAACAATGGCATCCACTACCTCCGCTGAAGTAGCATCCTCCTTCCTCCATCCACCAGGAAGAGGAGTATCAACAGGCTTGCATCCATGCATGTTGAACTTCTCCAGTGTCTCTTGGGCATACTTGCCTTGAGAAATAAACAGTCCATCACTGCGCTGCCAAATTTCCAATCCCAGGAAATAATGAAGGAGGCCCAAGTCCTTCATCTCAAACTCATTTGCAAGATCAGCCTTGCATGAGTGTATACACAGTTCATCACCTGTCAAAATAAAATCATCTACATAAAGTAAAATGATCAGCAACTTACCCTCCACCACAATCTGGTATAGATTCGGATCCGCCTCACTCTTGGAGAATCAAAGTCCGGTGAAATAACTGTTTATCCGTGTGTACCAAGCATGAAGTGCTTGTTTCAACCCATACAGCGCTCTCTTGAGCCTACACACATGCAACTCACTGCTGAAGATCTCGAAACCTTTGGGTTGCTCTATGTACACCTCCTCCTCAATCACCCCGTTGAGTAACACAGTCTTCACATCCATCTGATGAATGTGCCACCCCATCTGCGCTGAGAGAGCAAGAATCGTCTGTATGGAAGAATACCTTGTGACATGTGCAAATGTTTCCTCATAATCGATCCCCTCAATCTGTGAGAAGCCTTGGGCAACAAATATTTCCTTGTACTTCTCCACACTCCCGTCAGCTGCTTGATTCACTTTGTAGATCCATCTCGAACCCACCACTGTTTTCCCTTCCGGCCTTGGGACAATCTCCCATGCACTATTTTTGACAATCGAATCATACTCTTCCACCATGGCATCTACCCATGCGGGATCCTCCATAGCTTCCTTGAAAGAGGATGGCTCTGTCATGATACACTTGCTCATAAGAGCCATGTATCCAGTGTACCGATCAAGTGACTGTCTCTTTCTGCACTGTGATGTAGGTGCTCCTACAACCTTCTCTGCATCTTGAGCCAGTCGCTCAGCTTCTGTAGTGCGCTTCTGCCCTCTAATGGTTGGTGCTGCATGAGTGGTCTCTTCCACTCCACGAACCTCATCTTGTGGCTGATCCACATCCTAAGACTCATCCTTAGGAACTAATAGCTCCTCATCTGCATGCAAGTGTGGCTCCCTCTCAAGCGAACACTTTATCGCTTTCTCCTCATGAAATTTTATATCTCGTCGCACAACAGTCTTGCGACTGTCTGGAAAATACACACGATAGTTGTGGGGTGTATCAGTGTACCCCACAAATATCCCAACCTCTGCAGTTATCTCCAGCTTCTTCCTGGCATCCTTCGTCACATGAATGTAAACAGGTGAACCAAAAATCCTCAAATGGTAAATATCAGGCTTCTTACCAGAAAACGCCTCCTCGGGTGTACTCATGCCAAGTATCCTGTGAGGACAACGGTTTTGCACATATACTGCAGTATTGCATGCCTCAGCCCATAAGTATATGGGAAGGCCCTGATCATGCAACATCGCCCGTGCAGCACCCACAATCGTTCTATTCTTCCACTCAACAACCCCATTCTACTGTGGGTTATGAGGTGTTATGAGCTCTCTTCGAATTCCTTCTGCGCTTCAAAAGTCCTTGAATTCACCAGAGATGATTTCACCACCATTGTCGCTCCTAAGAGCCTTCACCTGCTTCCCCGATTCTTTCTCAACCAGTGCCTTGAACTCACAGAACTTTGAGTATGTCTCGCTCTTCTTCTACATGAAGAAGATCCAGCACTTACGAGAAAAATCATCAAAAAATATCACATAGTACCTGTTCTTTGCTGTCGAAGCTACTGAGAAAGGTCCACACACGTCTGTGTGAATTCTCTCAAGGATCGTCGTGGCGCGACTATCCTTATCGTCAAAGGTGGCTTTTACAACTTTCCCAAAGTACATCCCTTGCACTGATCTGACTGTGCAAGTGTGCCTTTGGGAATCCCAGTAGAAATATCCTGCAGTATCTTCAAAGCTCCATGGTGAAGGTGGCCCAATCTCCAGTGCCACAGCTCTCCATCATCCCGGCTCACCACTCCTTCTTCCTTGCCTGCCATTGCTTCGCAGCCATCTACCTGCAATTGATAAAGGTTCTTAACTTGAACCCCTATCCTCCGGGTCTCACCATTTGCCTTACTGTTCAGAAAATCCCTTCCCTCGCTAAAGACAATATCATACCCCTTGTCTTCTAACATCACCACAGAGATAAGATCTTTCTTCAATTCGGGAACATGCATCACTTCTTCAATACGTAAGGGTTTACCGTACTCCCTCTCAAAGGAAATGGTCTTGATACCAGTCGCACTATATCTACCATCATCGCCCATCTCGATGTGCACTCCAAGATCCTTCTCATCCAGATCAGTAAACAAATCTTTGTCTCCGGTCATATGGAAAGACGCACCACTGTCAAGAAACCACACTGATCCCATCACACTTGACACCAAGCATGCGATCAGTGAAAAATCCAGCTCAAACTGCGAGGCTAAGGCCTCTCCAGCTGCAGATCTAGCAGCCTGCTTATTTTTCTTCTTCTGTGGACAATTAGTGGCGTAATGTCCATATTGGTGACAATGTAGAACTTCACCTTGGACATGTCCTACTTCTTTCCTTTCGCACCGGATTGAGAAGCATTCTTCTTGCTCTTCCCCTTCCTTGCTTTGGCAGCCAAAGCGCAATTTTCTTCATCTACATTCTTCGATGAAGATCCGTCCCTGGTACTCCGCCTTATCTCCTCTTGCACAAGATCCGACCAAAGTCGCTCCCATCCTGGCAATTTCTCCCGACCATTGACAGAGTCCTGATAGGAATGCCAACTCTTCGAAAGCCCAAGGAGAGCCAAGCTCACCAAGTCCTTGTCATCTACAGTCACCCCCACACTTCCCAGCTCATCCCTGCATTGGATGAACTTCGTGAGGTACTTGGGCATACTGTCGCCTTTCTCCATCTTTATGTTTCTGAGTCTATCCTTGAGTGCCAACTTCCTCTGGTCGCTCTTCTTTGAACAACCGTCAAAGCTTTCCACATCAAGAATGGAGAATATTTACCATGAAGGCTAGACACTATGTGATCCTTCACACCTTCCAACAGAATCCTTCGGCACTTTGTTGTCTTCTTTTGCCATGCGTCAAGTACGGCAGCATCACTAGAAGTAGGTTTTGGAATTTCTACATCTATGAACTCCTTCAACCCATCGTCATCCAACACTGCCTCCATCCTGTCCTTCAATGCAATATAATTCGAGTTTCCCTCAAGGGCACACTCCAATCGCAATTCATTGAAAGACATCTCAACTTCGACACCAAGAAAACACCATCGCAAATTCGAATTCCACCCGCCCTCAAAACTCAACCGCTTCAATGTTTTGCAATTGCTCCAATGATCAATATCGCTCTGATACCATGTAGAAATTTGAATAATTGATATATTATTCACCGATATTCTCCTGATCACACACTATTTTAACTTCATGCACAATACAGAATCTCTTCTACAAATGATCATTAATTGTGGAAATAAAAACAATCGCATGCGCACATTAAAACCATAAACAATCACACATATGAACACACTATTTTATGGGAAAGCTTAAAGATGAAAACCCCCAACTATCTGTATATTATATGTCATAAATATCATGTAACAATCATTATACAAAGCTCCTCACAATCTCTCAGTACAATCTCCAATTGCTACACACTAATCAGGCCCGATCTAGCAAAACACATGCTCCAATCTTCACCACTTGATAGCCCTTTTCGTATAACAATGTCAATAGTGGCTCATAACAACTTCGAACCACTCCTTGAATTGTACTACGCAATCCTCATTGGCAATCTCAATCGGTTGTTGCAAATGCAACAAAGATAGTCACAACTGATAGTCACACTGCTCTTTCACCTACCTCTTCACTTGTCTCCACTGAAACTGTCCATGCACTGAAGTTAAATGATGTATTATTTAGTTGATTTATGAGTTTATAATTAGTGAATTAAGTAATAATTAATTCACACCACTCTCACTAGTGTATCAATCAGCTAGACTAGATACAACTAGCTCAACTATGTTTAACTGAGTTAAACTGAACACAACTCCATTAACTTCCTCAATCAACTCCACCAAACTCTATCACATGAGTTCTAACTGAAGTATCCATGCAATAGCTCCACTTAACCCTCAGGAATAGCGTAATTCCTTCTGTCAGCTCTTATGCCACATATGTGCACTTAACTGAAGTGCTCCAAGAGAATAAGATAATCTTTATAGTCCAAATATTATTAAGAGTTAATAATATTCGACATATCTATTTTTAGACTGGCAATCTAAAAATATATTCCGCCCAATATGTCTAAAAAAATAAGTCCATCTATTTTTTCCAACTTGACCAACCATCCACAAATAGCAACCTGCAACTCATAGAACATGATCCATATGTCTAAAAATAGACACAGTCTAAAAATAAACTTTGCGCCAAAAATAGCCTGCGAGCCCACTTAGTGAAGGCGACTTCTTTCCACCAAGCTCATCATCTTGTTGCAATCTCAAAATTAACGAGCTTAACTACAGTGATAGCCCGGTCATTTTTCATTCATAGAGAGTTTGAAAAAGAGGACAAAAGAAAACTCCATACATACTTTTTCGTAAAGTTGTCACTCAAATCCGAAAAAGTGTAAAATAATATCTGAGAGAACCACTTTAGCCATGTTCAACCAAGGTATTCCTTTTTCGTAAATAATCTATCTCAGTCTAGAATAGGGTTAAACTCATACTGAGTAGATATCAATTCATTTACTTTTACAAGCTCGAAAAGACAAGTGCTCGGCAATATTTTCACATTATCGGAGTCTGAAAAGAGTTGAAAGAAGACTCCTGGGATTCCTTTTTCGCTTTTATAGAAGCTATAAAAAGAATAAAAGTGCGCTTCAAATCCTTTTTTTCTTTTAACAAAGCTCAAAAAATAAGGATAAAAATTATGCTTTGTGGTCAAATCACTCTTGAAATAATCTGCACGACTAATTTGTTCATCAGTTGTAAAACCTGTTCAGAACAGCAACAAATGGATTAAAAATACCTATTTCATGATAAAAATATAATAAAACCATATTCATAGCAATATATATTCATTGCAAACAATTAAATGACTAAACAAAAAGAGTTTTACTATTCATTTTTACCATTTGCATTTTTGGAGCTCTGAACCTGTTTTTGCCCCCGAACTTCAACTGTTGATTGCATGCAATAGGTAAGAATGTTTTGAATGCCCCCTACAAGAGCACATGTCGAATTCCCCCTGCAAGAGTAGGTTCCCCCCAAGCTTCATTTCATTCATCTAAGTAGATTACTAGTTACTAATAGTTGGATGGAATGAAGGTTCATTTACGAGATCAGATGAAAGACTCGTAGTAATTAGGAGAGGATTTGTTTCATTTTTTTAACGAGCTTGACACAGGAAAATAACTATGCTCATGACATGTTTCATTTTTTAACGAGGTTGACACAGTAAAATAACTTTCCTCAAAGTCACTTGTTTCATTTTTTAACAAGGTTGACACAAGAAAAAATAATTATCCTCATAGGCACTTGTTTCATTTTTTAATGAGGTTGACACAAGAGAAAAAAAAACTATCTCCATAACCTGTTTCATTTTTTAATGAGGTTGACATAGTAAAAAGAACCATCCTCATAGGCACTTGTTTCATTTTTTAATGAGTTTGACGCAATAAAAAAGAACTATCCTCATAATCTATTTCATTTTTTAATGAGGTTGACACAGTAAAAGAACCATCCTCATCGTGCAGTTAGACTAGTGAGTGTGCTCTAGAAAATACGTAGTCTAATGGAGTCATCATTTAAGGGGTTTGATGAGCACCACAAATGATAAGTTACAGCATGCGTTGATGGGTCTTCTCCAGGGTTTTCATCGAATTTTGGAAATTCAGAGGGTAATTTCTGTGAAATCACTGGCCACCAAGGAGAATAACTGATGGGACCATATTGATATTGCGCTAAATATGTGAATAAAGGATCAATCCATTCAATACCAATAAGGGAGGAACCAAATATGATTCCATATGATTACATGGGTGAAGTTAATGGACAAAACATTTAATATGAAGCAACAGTAGATGTTGTCGCAGCTGAAATAAATAGTTCAGTCTGGGATGTTATCTTAGCCATGGTCAAATGACCCAGTGTATACCCTATAGAATCTAAGGGAACTCGAAGTGAAACAGGATCAAAAAAAGCAGAGGAAGGTGATTGAGGAAAAGACTCGTACAGGTAAAGCCCCTACCAAAAATGAGTTGGAGTTAAAGGTGTCCCGTCTTGTGATATTTCTTCAATCGAAATCAAACCAAGTGGAAGAACTTCGCCATCTGGCCCGAAGTATATTTCAGGTGGTTGACTGCATGATATGGGAGACCCAATGGCTACAATAGATTGTGGAGTGACCAATACAGGAACAACTTCCAGTTGTTCGACGTCGGGATCAATACTTTCTCCACTTAGGGAATATAGAAATTGAAATATAAGGGGATGATAGACCCTATTTAATTTTTCATGGGGATGATGTCCAGTTTGACCAATAACAGTTGCCCCCTAAAGCACAATGGGATCTAGATCAACTACAGTTGAACAACGTCGGGTTCGGGAGGTATGGTCTCACAGATTGGATGGATCATGACCACGGGTAGCTGTGAGGACTTTGTCTCGAGAACAGTAGACAAACCATGATTTGTAGAAACAACTTGTGTTGACTCTGGTATATGGGAAGATGATGCTTCACCAGAAGTACTGATGGTATTGGTTTCGTAGAATGATGTCGCCTTCGTTGTCCAGAAGTAACTTCTAGTGGTAAAGGTGGTTTCAATGCTAATCTACACAAACGACGAGGAAAAGGATTTTTTTCTTCCATGACGACTGATTTATTTTAACAAAAAAAAAAATAAACAAAAAAAAATGGTATTTCTAGGCAAAATGTTTACCAAGAAACTGTGATCTACAAAATACCTCCTGGCGAACAAAGAAGTACGGGCAGGTAATCTCCCTAAATGTTGTCTTCGGTGTATCACAATTTACAAGGCGGCCGACTCAGTTCTCTATGGATGGATAGAAACCTAAATTTGTCCTCCCAAATATGCCCGAAGGTATTAGCATTGTCTGATGCGAAACCACACAGTGAGAGCACCCCTTTTTACTTTTTGTACTGTAACACAGCCCGATATACCCAAAAGTACGTGGACAAGCTACGATATACTTACGTACGTGGAGTGAGGTATCACACTCAGAATGTATCGCAGACAATTAACGACAGCTGCTATGTTTTACGACGCTAGAACATGTCTCTAGCCTAGACCTTATAAATGTTATCGTTATGGTTCCAATGCTTTGTTAGGTAAATTGAGATAAATTTTAAGTTGATCTTGTTTATCAATTTTCCTTTCAAGGTTCACCACGATGATGTATTGGAAATTCCTAAAATGCAAACTAAAATGATAAGCAATCTCTCACTTTTAGTTTTTCAATGAAAATCCTAGCTACTAGAGCGAAAGAGCAATCAATTTGAGAGCAAACAATCAAAGAGCACAAACTAAGATGCAACTTTCCTAATTGTTCCTTTTGCAAAACACACAATCCACTGCATGCAAATGCATGTTTTTCTTTTCAGTCCCTTTAATGTTATGAATTCATAAAAGGAAACTAAGTGCATCAAATCAATAAAAACAAATGCCTTTTACTTTTGAGAAATGAATAATTTAAACAACAATTTCTCTTTTGAAGGAAAAATGAGGAATTTAACAATAATTTCTCCTATCAGGAAACGAAGAATTTAACGACAATTTCCTTTTTCAAAAGCAAATGGATCTAATGCAGCAATGAAAATACTTTGAAATTTATTCGTCAATGATAAAGAAAAATGCTTTAAATAAAAATTGAACAAAATTTTATTTCAAAGGAGGAAGGAGTAGGTAAGATCACTGGTCAATGTGAGGTATCAGGCTCTTTAAAACACAGTAATCAATCAAACTGAAAGAAAATGAAATGACAAACTCAATGGAATTTGGCTGATTCTAGGGGGAAACGCAGTTTCTAAGGGGAGACAGATCATTGCAACACACCCCTGGAAGGGAGACAATGCTATGCAAAGCACTGTGTCCTGTTCAACAGTACGTTGAGCGCAGTCAGAGAATGAAAACTCAACTATTTAACACACTTCTAATGCAAATTTTGATTTCAAAAAGCTTAATATTTCTGAGTAAATTCTACTAGGTGAATAAACAGAGAAAATCGTAGGCAAATACACTAAGGATCAAGAGTAAACTCCCCAGCGGAGTTGCCAATTTGTTATGCGGAATTATGGATTACGGATAAAACATTCTTCCCTAGATGTAGTGCTCATCTAGAACAACAGGTTAAAGACTTTGCAACTACCTTTCCTAAAAGTAAATAGACACACATAACAGATCAAAGAACTTACTTGGAGTCCAAGTGCTTCCTATTCTCCTTCTGTCGCTCTTGTTGTAGCTTCAAATCTGAGCTAGATCGCCAAAATATTTCCTGTAAAGATGAACACTAAACAGCAAAAGATAGCAATAATACAGATGTCTATTCAAGTTATTCAGCTAAATCAATGAAACATGAACCATATACATCAGATAAGAATTCATAATATGAAAGACAGAATCTTATACAGATACATATGTGGAAAAGTAAGCAACAATCTTTATTAATGGATAGAAGGGGAGGTTACAACCTAGTGATTGATTTAGTGTCACCATCTCTAGCAGCATGTCACTCAAATCAATTCCTCAATTGAACTATTCCACCAGCATTTCTCTACTCAAATTCTTCCTTTTAAACACTGGGATTTGTGCTCAATTTATAGAGGAGTTGAAGGTAGTTTTACAATCAATGACTTTCTAATAATAGGCAAGACATGTTCCCAGTCTCAAAGGTATCAAATGGATACATGGATTCGAAGTTTGACACATGTTAACTCTTCTAGAAGGCACTGGCCAAGTGGAGATTATGGAACAATGAGAATTTTGCTCACAATGTGACCAACGCACCCATGAGTGTCGGGAAGTGCTTTGCAAAGCACCCTTGAGTGGGTTTACCTGTATATGCAACGCACTTAGTCCCTTTAGAGGCAGCGTTGGTGAGCTCTCATATGATATAATATAAAATTCAAATCTTGGAAACCTTTGCAATGAAAGTCATGGATTATTTGTCTTGTTATTTGTCTTAGGGCACGTAACAACTGAAATGATAGGGGATGATAAACCCTATTCATTGGTTCTGGAGATGATGTCCAGTTAACCAGGTCATTGGGAATGGTGCCCAAATTGACCTATAACACCCTACTTTACTTTATCAACCCAGGGTTCATACAAACTTGGAGGTGATAGTTCTATATACATAGCAGATGCATTCTACTCATGTCATCCTCTTCCGCTCTACGAAAGGGTGCTACTTCTAGGGTTTCTTGGTGAAGTCTGTCACACTTCAATGAAACTAAAATAAATTGCAGAAAGGAAAATAAATTAAATTGTTGAAAATAAATGACACGAAAGGAAACTAATTTAACTTGTTGAAAAGAAATGGCATAAAAGAAACTAGTTTAAATTACATAAAGGAAATGACGGAAAGGGAACTAATTTAACTTGCTGAAAGAAAATGGCAGAAAAGAAGCTAATTTAAAACACAATTAACTTGGCTAATTGGCTAAACACACCCTACTTATCTTATGCTCTATCTACAATGCTTCTATCTATGCAGCTAAGCTATCCATGACTTAATTCTAATTGAAAAATTATTGATTTGCAACTTGGAGAAGAAAGGGCTAAAGATGCTAATGGAAGGCTTAACACATGGGACAAGGCTTGGAGGTGGAAAGATGGGATTAGACTTCATTAAACCTTATGTTATTGCAAATATGATTTGGAGTGGGAGACTTTAAATATGTGATGGCAGAGTTATAATTGGCGGATAGAAATGCGATATGTGATATACAAAATCACAATTGCAATATCGCAAATCAGACGAAGTGATGGAAGTGTTTTTCGGGAGGCGGATGCGAAATGCGAAATACGAGATGGGAAGGTGATGCGAAATGTGATTGCGATAAGGCTGAAATTTTCAAAATGTGATTGCGATAAGGCTGAAATTTTCGAAATGTTAAATGTGATGGGTGACATGGCAGTAGGACCGGTGGCGGAGAGTGATGACAATATCGCAATCAGCATCGGGAGTGGTAAGTATTAACTGGAACCACATGAAAATGCGATTTGCGATTGTGGTAAGTCTTAAAAGGAAAAATGGAAAAGGTTGTGAAATGCGATGGGATAAAGACTGCGAAATGTGAAATGTGACGGGATAAAGACTGAGAAATGTGAAATGCAACGGGATAAAAACTACGAAATGCAAAATGCGATATCTCAACTCACAATATTGCAAAGCTAGAGGGGTAGCGGAAGGGTTGTTCAGGAAATGGTTGTGAAGTGAGAAATTCGATATGAATGGAATTGCAGTAAGTCTTTTAAAGGAAAAAAAAAAGGAAAAGGTTGCGAAGTGCGATACAGGAAGGTGCAACGATGCGATTGTGATAAAGCAAAAATTTGTGAAGTGCGAAATGCGATGGGTGACGTGGAAAAATGCTACAGTAATATCGCAATCGGGGTTCGGAGGCAGAAGTATTAATGGAAACCAATCGAAAATGTTATTTGTGATGAGAAAAGTACGGTAGCGGGGGATTCGAGGAGCAAAGGCAGAGGTCCAACTTTGATGATTTTACAAGAGTTTTGTGAGGGAATAGAGCATAATAGAGGTGTTTGGAAGCATAAAAACATAGATGGAAAATGAGGCGAGAAAGCGAGGGTGAAATTCTTCGGAACTTTAATATTGATTCCTACAAACAAACCTGCAGATTCATGCACGGAAAACAGAAAAAATGCATGATAACACAGTGGAAGAAAGACTGAAACTGTTATTGCACTCTACTCTAATTTGAGAAGTAGCGAATCATAAAAAGAAAGCATTTTTGGTCTACGGGAAGGTCTACCCTCCTCGAGCTCTATCGACAGAGATGAGAGGGGAAGGTTTCCTCACAGTTTTATGGAGTTCATCAACTATTCTACAGTGCATTTAAGAAGATTAAATCTACAGCAGCAAACTAGAACAACAATGAAAATATCAGAAACAAAACTAGCTAAATGACAGAAAGAAAATAATGAAAACAACAGAGAAGCTGAGGCACATGGATTGGGCCCTAACCCACGAGCCTCACTCCCTGAAACTAGATCAGCAAAACAACATCTGACTATCCATTGCATTACAAAAATACAGTCTTATTACATCCCGAAGGTCTTAAACAGAAAAATCCTAATAGAATGGAAAAGAATGGCATGGGACAGAATGGAATGCAAATGGAATGGAAATGGAATCGACTATCATCGAATAAATCGGAAAATTGACTGCAATCCACCGGAATCGACCCCAATTATCTCTTGATCAACTTTACTTATCCTCAAGGGCAACTACCAACAGTTACCTATAAAATAGTGATTGAGTCCACTTTGACTCCAAGTAAACCATAGATTGAGTGCACATTGTCTTCAGATTGCTTGGTTGCCTTTGATAACTAAAGAGGGTGGAAAAACCCCTTGAATCTCTCCAAGATTTGTCAATAATTTCCTAATATTGTGCTCATTTATTCTTCAATCTTGATCTTCCAGTGGTAGGGAGAAAGTCCCTAAATTATCTCCTTCTCCAAATCTACATAATCTTCCAGATATTCTCACATACAAAAATAACCAAATATTCTCACTATATAACCTACTCATCTCTTGCTTATATTCCAACTCATCCATAAACCTTTGTAACCAAATCATTTATTTACTAGCTTCTGTAGCAGCAACATACTTTGCTTCTGTTGTTGAAAGTGCAATAATTTTTTGCAATTTTCAAACCCAACTGATAGTTTTTCCACCTATAGTAAAAAAATACCCTGTGGTGCTCGTCTTTTTATCTCTGTCACCTACCATATCTTCATCAGCATATCCCTATAGAATAATGTTTGAAGCTCCAAAACATAATGCTTGATTTGCGGTACCTCTCAAATACTTGAGAATCCACTTTATTGTCATCCAATGCTCTTTTCCTAGATTGTTCATATGCCTTCTTATAACTCCCACTGCATGTGAAATATCAGGTCTTTTGCAGATCATTGCGTACATTAAGCTTATGGGTATGGAAATTTACACATATAATCCATCTCTTCATGTGTCTTGGGACACATCTCCTTAGTTTGAAATGGCTAGAGAAAGGTGTACTGGTTGGTTTTTCATTCGACATATTAAATCTTTCCAACACCTTTTCTATGTAGTCACTCTAATAAAATGTTAATTTGTGCTTGTTCCTTATCTATTTATTCTCATAACAAGGATTTTTTTACAGCACCCAAATCCTTCATTGCAAATAAATTTTCCAATTTTCTTTTTAGTACATTTATTTCATGCATATTAGACCACACAACAAGCATGTCATATACATACAATAGAAATATAATATAATATAATTTCCATCATTTTTCCTTTTAAAATAAGAACAATTGTTATAGTGACATCTAGTATAACCTTGTTCAGGCATAAACCTATCAAATTTTAGATACCACTGCCTTGGAGCCTGTTTTAAGCCATACAAGCTCTTCTTCAATTTTTACACTAATTTATCCTTCCCTTTGACCTCATACTCTTATGGTTGTTGCATGTATATTTATTTCTCCAAATCCCCATGGATAAATTTTGTCTTTATATCAAACTGCTCAAGATGCAAATATTTTGCTGCAACTAGACTTAAAATATTTTTCATTGAAGTCATTTAACAAAAGGAGAAAAAAATTCATCAAAGTTTATTCCTTTCTTTTGTGCAAACCCCTTCACCAAAATTCTAGCCTTTTGTCTTTGTTTACCTCCATCTTCTTCCTTCAACCTGTAAACCCATTTATTCTGCAATGTTGTTTTACTTGCAGGAAACTTGACAAATTCCCAAGTCTAGATATGCATCAAAGAGACCATCTCTTTTTCCATGGCTTGCTCCCACTTCTTCCTGGTTTCTACCTACATTTCTTCTTCATATCTTTCCAGTTCACCAGAATCAACCAACAATACATAATATATTGGAGGGTATCAATCAAGGGGTCTACTTATCCTGGTAAATATTATAACACCATTTTCAGGTGTTTGAGGTGTTTATTGTTGTTTTAGTTGTAGTTGTTGTTCTTGTGGTTGTTGATCATTCTGATTTTCAAGCACCTTTACTTTTTATGTGATCTCATCAAGCATTGTGTATTCTTTGTTTTCCTTTTCATGTTTCTTTCCCTACATCTGATCCTTATACAAGGCCATTTCATTGAATATGACATATTTTCTCCTAATGATTTTGTGATTTTCATAATCATATAAGTGATAACCAAAATCATTTACACCATATCCAATAAAGTTATGTTTCTTTGATTTTTCCTCAAGATTTTTTATATTTTCTTAATTGATGTGGACAAAGGCTTCACAACTACAATTCTTTAAAAATGAGTATTTTACCTTTTTACCTATCCATTCCTCCTCTGGAATACCACCATCGAATTAACTTGAAGCCCCTTATTTTATTAGATAAAAAATATTATCTACAACATCTACCCAAAATTGTAAGGGAAATATTTCATGCAATATCATGCACCTTACATGCTCCACGATTGTCGTGTTCACCCTTTCTGGCACACCATTTTCCTGTGGTGCTCTTGGAACTATCTTCTCTCTGTGAATTCCATGCTATGAACAGTAGTTATCAACTCTTTATTGCAGTATTCACCTCCATTGTTTAATCTGAGACACTTCTTTCTTGTCTCATTATCAACCAAAGCTTTCCATTCCTTTAAAGTATCAATACATCAAATTTATTTTGAATACAATAAATCCAGGTTTTCCTAGCTGCATAATCAATATAAGTAACATAATAGCGAAAGCCACCGAGATATGATACCTAAGCAGGTCCCCATACGTATGCCATGCACAAGATATAATTTTTCACTCTTATTTTCCATCCCAACTCTGATAAATATGACTCTTATGTTTTCCATAGACACAAATTTCATAGAAATCCAAATCAACTTGCTTCAAACCTAAAAACAAATTTCTTGAGTAAAGAATTTGCATCCCCTTCTGACTCATGTGCCTGAGCCTATGATGCCAGAATTTTGTATCTTCTCCTATGCATGTTAAATAATTTAAAAAAAAAAATAGAAATACTATTGCATAAAAACAATGTACAAAAATTTTCTCCTTTCGCTATTACAAGGGCTCCTTTAGTGACCTTCCAGGTTTTGTCTATAAAAGTATTTACATAACCTTCACCTCCAAATTGCCCTGTTGAAATTATATTTTTCTTAAGATCTAGAAAATTCCTTACCGCCTTCAATATCCATTGTTTCCATTATGCTTCTTTATGAAAACCTTACCCATTCTAACGATTTTATAGGGTTATCATCACCCAGACGAACATGTCCAAAATATCCTTAAACTTAGTCATGAAAATGTTTCCTATCAGGTGTGGCATGGAATGAGGCCCCTGAATCTACCACCTAGACATCAATTATCTTCTCTAATGAAATAATCGAATCATCTTGCAATATATCATCCATCACATTCGCTTCATGATTGTTCTCTTTTTGACCATCTCCTTATTTTCCCTTCTAATATTTGGAGTCTTCCTTTAGGTGTCCTTTCTTCCCATATTTCCAACACATTATCCTTGATCTGGATTTCGATCTGACTTTTCATGAATTACTATTATTTCATGGGATCCTTCCTCTTTCCATTTTTCTTTCCCTAGTCTCTGCAGTAAAATCATTACATGATGTCTCACCAGAGCTTTTCCGTCACATTTCTTCGCTAAGGATGGCACCAACAACATCATCAAACTTTTAAAAAATAAATCCAGAGATACAGTTACTGATTGCCATAACTAGGTGTTGGCTTTAGGGGTCCTGATCCAGGTTCGCACATTCAGGTTTTCCGACAAACCCCTATACTACTGGCCCTTTCAGCAATTACCTGCTTGCGCAAGTCAAAGTCTCACCCGAAGCAGTATGGGAGGGTGCTAGAACTAGGTTTCTGCACCTAGAAAGAGAGCAGGTAAGCCAAGCCACGAGCAGCACACAGATCTATGGGAACGAAGCTAGTTCGCAGGCTTAAATAGATACACGGTGCACACAGTATTACATATCTAGATCTTAGGTCCGCATCCACGTGTGTTCGACCCAACAAAGATATAAATTACAGTATACGCAGCAGACCAAATAGCATATATTATAGATAAACACAGCAGATAATTTGTACCTTGTCACAGTTCTAACATAGAGTGCAAATTCATATAACAGTTAGATCTCATAACCAAATATCAGCAATACTTCACATATATTATCAGCAAGTTCTCACATAACCCCAAATCCCGCCTGTGCACACAGCCAGCAGGGTCCGCACACAACAGGACAAGGGATCTCCACGCACACAGCCAATAGGAGTCCAACCCAAATACCCAAAACCCAGAACTAAAAATCCGCACTTAGCATTCACTTCTATTCATCTTCTACCTATCGACTCAAAAAAACTTACTATTTATACCAATTTAGCCTAGACTTACCATGGTCCGTAAACCGTGGTTTGCAAACTCCTTGTTTTACCTATTTACCCACTTACAACGTATTGGGGCTTTTATCCGCCTTATCACCCCTGCGCTAGACTAAATATAATCAAAATAATACAAAATTGGACCATATTTCATTAATGTGGGAGACCCTACTCCAACACTAGGTAATTCCAACTTTCTTGCAATGAGAATATAAATAACATAGCCATAACTTCGTCATAAATATTTACCCCTACAGAACTTAACTGACTAGTAACCATGTTAAATTCATTTAAATGATCAACAATAGATCCACCTTATCACATATTCATATTAAATAAACGCTTCATAAGAAATACCTTATTTGAGTATGAGGTTTCTTCATATATTTTGGCCAATGTTGACATTAAAACTTTTGTTTTCATTTCCTTTGAAATTTTGAATGCCACTGACGCTGCTAGACACAACCATATTGTTCCTAGTACCTTCCTATCACAAATTTCCCATTCTACTTCCATCATACTCGTCGGCTTCTTTGATTTTCCCCTCAATGGTAGGTACATATCTTTTTATACAGATAATATTCCATCTACATCTTCCACGGCTGGTAGTTTTGGTCGTTAAATTTATCAACCCTAAACCTACCATCTTCTGCCATTGCTTCCACTAGAACCAAGAACCCTTCTCTCCTACGAGTTTATAAGCTAAATAAACCTTTGGCTGTGGTACAAGTTGTTATAAATTAATTAATGGAGCAATGAAATACATAAAATATTGCATAAACACAAATAAAAAAACACATAAAACAAGAGATACACAGATATACGTGGTTCACCCAATTTGGGCTATGTACATGGAGAAATAACCAATCCTTCCTTTTATATTATCCAGCAAAATGAAGTGATACAACCTATAGCAGATCTGTTGTAATTTCTTGTTTTCTCTTACACAGTATCCTCTCTCTTTATCGCTCAGAATAATCATACACATCCACAATACAATTCCCTCACATAAACTGAGGGTTCACCTTCTAGGGAAAAAAACCTTAAATTAAACATAACTTTTGTCGTTACATCATCTGCCTAATGAACGACCTAGATTTAATACGGAATTACAACGGTTTACAAGATAATTTTTTCATCCATTTTTTAGCTTCGAGGGGGCTCCAAACATGTAGCCACCCCCCTAGGCAGCAAAAGTGGGGGATCAAGCCCCTAACCCCCACCCCACCACACACACCACCCCCCCCTCGTCGGGGATTTGGATCAAAACCCAGTTGGAACAAGACCTCTGAATTAGGAAGATAATTAAGCTCCAAATCCAAAAATTTGGTTTTGCTATTGTATTTTATAGGAGGCTACACAACCCCACTTGCAAAACCTTCCAAAGGATAAGCTAACACCACCTACACTGTGAAGGAGTGATAACAAGTCATAAAAAATGACATATTCTCTATCTTCCTGCCACATAGAGCATAACCACTAAGGAATTTAAAGGATTCTTCAGACCCATATAAATTCATGAAGTATTTTTTGGTCCTTCAAGTGCTCATGCAAGTTAAACTATTCAAATTTTTCCCCAAGGTTTGAAGTAATTTTCCCTCCAATCAGTCCAACCCTACACTACATTAGCATATTTCATTTGGATTTTATTATATTACTTATATTGTCTAAAATAATGATCATCCTAATGTTCTCAATAGTCACATGGATCTACTTAAATATGCTCCAAAGGAGAACCCATTTCATAAAGGAGAAACCAACAAATTGTTGATACATGTGGAGATCCAAGCAATGAAACTTGGATTAAACCCAAGTTTCTAAAGGAATCCAAACAGCAAGCTATGCTTGACAAAATTAAAGACATTTTCCATATCCAACTTAAGTATCATCCATTTTTCCTCATTATTCCTACTAAAGGGGATAGCTTCATGTATAAGGACGATATTTTCCACAATTTGTCTTTTCCTTATAAAACCTCCTTAGTTTTCTAAGATAATCTTAGGGATTATACTTTTTGATATATTAGAAATGATTTTAGGCACAATATTGTAAGACACATTACACTATGATATCATCTTGAATGTACAAAGGATGTTGGAATTACCTATTTTGGGACTATACTTAAGAAATTTTAATTTTTCCCTCCTCTCAAGTGCAAGGAATGATGAACATATTGAAGAATTCAGACCATCCAAACCAACTCAAACCTAATAATATTACAAAAATAGTTGCAAAAATGAATGTTGAATTCATCTAGACTTGATACCTTATCAAGTTCAAAATGATTGATCATGTCCAAGATTTCCTCTTCTGATATAACCCGCAATAGACAAGCATTGTAATGCATGGATTATTTTCTTGCATAATTTTTATATTCAATCTATCTTGGCTCCTAGTTTTAGTATATATGGTGGAATAGGGGATATATGCTACTTCTTTGATTTTTTTATTTAAACTTATTGTATCTCCTTCATTGGTGGTGATTTCCTTAACATTGTTACACTAGTGTTGTACTTCAACTTGTTTTTGAAAAAAGATTAGTGATTATATCCCTTAATTAGAACCACAAACTCTTAGACTTTTACCTCCATTTTTATTCTTCTTCTCTTATCATATATTTTTAGCACTAGAAGGTTTATTTTTCTTCAGTCATTAAAGGAGTGACTTATTCCTACTCCATGAGCCTTTGAGTTCCCCCTGGTTTATATTTGAGGTAGTTGATATCTTTACTCACTAATTGATATCAATCCCTCATTCCAACCTTTAGAGTGAGCTTTGTAGTTTTAATATTTTTTTCCTAGATGTGCATAAATGAACCAACCACCCACTTGATCCAAACCCAAGAAACAAGGTGAATAAGGAGGGGGCTTAGAGCCAAAAATTATTAAAAAAAAAAAAACCATAATCGTCTTGTTTAATCATAGAAAAGGTGATGTTTTAGTGATCTGATCCAACATAAGATATAATTTTAGAAGAAAGAGAGATGTTAATTTCTGCGGAGGAACTATATACCAATAACTGATATAGCTTAATGTGTTTTGGGCTAAGACATATATTTGTCCATGTAAGTCTCCCTTTTTTAACCAATATATTTGCTAAATCAAGCATTGAAATGGGGTTCTCCATTATATATATGATTGGATACAAAACATCCCTCTCACCTCCCCCCACTTTACTCATAGTGATGAAGTGTGGTGTTAAATTATCTTGCTACAATGTAATTTGAACCGAAATCTTAATCCCTTGACTCCATTATGAATTTCCAAAATTATACTTTCTCATAATGAATTAGAGGCACATAAATATTAAATAAATTTCAAGAGTGTTAGATGAGAGATAACTCTGTCAACCTTTACTCCACTAAGCCAACCTTCCATAACTAAGTCAAATACATAAGCATCAAGATTCTTGTTTCAATTTATTTCATCATCTTTCCTACAATTTATGGTCTCCTATATTTTTTGACCCTATAATATTCTAGAAAAAATCGCACTAAGTCAACCTTTACTCCACTAATTCAACCTTCCATAACTAAGTCAAAATGATAAGCATCAATATTAGATTTTCAATTTCTTTCTTCATCTTTCCTGCAATTTTTGGTCTCCTATATTTTTCGACCCTGTAATACTCCAGAAAAAATTTGCACCTTTTAATAGAGGATTACAACCTTTAGTCATTCTCTTGGCTTGCTTCTCTTCTAGGCATATGATAGTATTTTATTTTATTTTACATATTTCTTCTGCACTATAAATCAAATTTCTCGTTGCCCTTCAATAGGCTGAACTCACTTTTGTATTTATAGAGGTTTGAATATTCAACATAAGGCTGACTTTTCAAGTTGTTTGAGGTTGAATTGTTAAATTGTTGGAGGGTGAATTGAAGTATTAGGAATTTGAGGTGGTGGAGGACGAGAAAATAATTTTCTTTCTTTACATAAATATCCCAAGAATGGTCTATCATATAATAATCATGATAATGGCTCAATATATAATCCTAGAATCCTACAATGGAGACTTTGACCTATTGACCAGATACCCAAGCATGAAACCCATACATTAATAAGTCAAATTTTATTTTACAATAAAAAAAATATATATATATATATATATATATATATATATATATATATTTCTTTATTTTCATAAATACAATTATGAAGATCGACACTAGTTACACTATTCAACACCATGAACCTCTTCCTGCCTAGTACTTTATTCGTGTTGTATCTGATAATTGGTTAGGGTCACTGAAAATACTACCAATTTCATTTAGACATCTTATTTTTCCAGAGAAATACCCACCTCCAACTGAATTTCTAGACTTACATCCTCTTCTTGTGTCTACATTAATAAATCCTTCATACGAAGCACTATATCAATAGCTTATACACTTCAATCCTCAGGTATTTACAGTGCTTTATAACTCATATGATAATTTTTTAGTTGCATCACCTACTGGTAATGGTAAGAATATTTGTGTTGAGTTTTTTTTACTACGATTGCATCAAAAATTCCCATAAAATGTATTTATATGTGTCTATATTGCTCCTATAGAAGCACTTTCCACAGAGAGATATCATGATTGGGGAAAAAAAATTGGAATAGATACAAAACGTACCCAAAACTACCTCCTACGTTTGAAAATATTGCTTTAGGCTACAACTACTTTATATACTCTCCACTTATGGTGAATTTCACTTGGGTTGGTGAGAATGAGGCTTCTCCTCACTCTAATTTATATACTTCTCAATGGATTCATCTAATATGTTGTTGTGGGCTTGAAAACTCATAAAACTACAAAAGTTGACTTGAAAAAATCCTTTGCAAACCCAACAACCATATATAAAAATGAAAACCTCATCATAGACAACTTTGATTTCAATGATTTTCATTGCCTTTAGTTCCTCTCAAAGTCCTCTAACACCTCCATGTGTTACATCATCGAAATGCCTCATGGTTCCACACCCACCTGCTTGGGTGGAAATCCCAAGGGCTTAGGTTCTTAGCCCATTAGTAGCTTTTGTGTGCCAATTCCTCCAAAATCCTATAGCCTAGGGTTTGGAGTGCCTCCCAAGCTACAAATAACAACAACCTAAAAATCCAAAAACTTTTCATTTTATTCCATCGAAACTAGTTACATTCTTCAACATGTTGAAGTATGTGGGTATTTTTTTGTAATGGAATATTAAATTCTATCAGATTAAGTTGAGTCATCAAGTTATCGAGTGATCAGTTCATTGGTTAGGATGAATAGGTTCTCAAGTTCTCGAGTTTTAAATATTACTTGGATATTTTAAATTCAAATAACTTCCTTGTAACTCACTTGTACTAATATAAAGTTCTTGTGGTTTCGTCGAGATGTTTCTCAACATTCCTTATGACACTTTCTAACTATTTATCTCATTTCATGGAGTGTTATAGGGTGTTACTGTCAAATCTATCTTCTTCAAGTGACGGAAGTTCAGGTAGGATAGAATAAACTGACCAAACATCTACTACGTCATCTAGTAGGTGAATATCAAATAGAGGTGAAAAGATTAGAAGAAAATTCCAAAGACGGATGGAAATTTTTCTCACTAAAGGGGGTTCATTTTCTTATAATAATGAGAGAATAAATGACATCAAGGTGCCCTTGAGGTACAAACATCTAGTGAAACAATGGGCAACCAAGGATCTTCTTGAAATAAACACATATTTTTTTGGCCATGAAAGGATATACCGCATTGCCCCGTCATCATTACATGGTTTGGGTCTATTTTCCATGGATGGAATAAAGGTATGTTACAGAGCATTAACTGAATTGATGGAGTATGTCGAGCCCTGTTAAAACTACAATGATTGGGTACGAATAGTCCAACATACCAAAAATATGCAAAGATATGGAATGGCCGAAAATTATATACAACTATAAGACAATGATGAAAATAAATGTGCAACTATGTATATCGATGGAAGGAAAAAAGCAGCAAGGAATATTGCAGGGTTTATAAATATTACATGACATTTCACTACAAATAAGCAACCCAATTGCATATTCGAGGGACTGAAGGACACTGTGTATTCGTATGTGCCATTAAATCAATAGTTTAAGGGGAAGAGTTGATCATTTATTACAATGTGAATAGAATAAATACAAATGTTTCTATTATGGGGGTGGTATGTATTCAATTTTACCCAAATTGTAAGCAATATTTGTTGTATGTTGTGACTGTCATGTACTATGTGAAGTTTCTATATAAATTTGTACATATGTCAATAGTGGTTTTCTTATTAATATAATGATGATTAATTGTGGATGAATTGAAAATTACACTTATTTGATAAACAAGGTGATAATAGGAAGGCACCAGCCTTAGATCATTCCATAGATGCTCATAAGGAATAGGTTACTAATGGTGCATTTTTTATGTCTTTCAATCCAATGCAAGCAATAAGGAAGCTTAAATTCAAAGCAACCAAGAAACTTAATTATTTAGTTTTGATTGAGACTTAGACAGATGAGATCAAAGGTGTAATCAAGACCTTTTTGTAACAAGTTTGTCGGTATGGGGTGAGAAACTCATTTGATTATCCCAATTATTTTTTTATGATTTATTTATATCATCCTTATAAAAAAAACTCTTTATTTTATAGTTAAAATTTTCATATCATGGTTTTCTTGTTCGGTGATGGTACCTTCAACAAATCTAGAGTTACCTCAAAGGAAGGCCTACATTTAAAATATTTGTGGGACGAGTATAGGTCTCAATTGGAAAGGTCTAGGTCACATGAGCACCCTCCATCGATTCTAGAGATGGAGTGGGGAGCACTCGTGGAAGATGCACATGACAAGGCACTTCAAAAAGCAGGGAAGACTCCACCCGGACCAAGAAGGTATGAGGCATGGTTAATAATGTAATTATGATTCTTTATCATCATTGATACATCTAATTAATTTTTTAAATGTTTTAAATATAGGCTCTCAGATAATTCCAAAGCCACACAAGCTAGTATAGACAAACATGGGCAACATCATCTTGGCCCGGGTGGTTACTCGAAATTGGCCACAAAAATTGTAAGTATATAAAAACGTTATTTGCACCCAAATTATAAATTGTTAACAATTTTAATTTAATATCACGTAAGAAGAAAAATTCATGTTCTAATGAAAAAATACAGGGGACACAATTCAAATAGGCTCCCACGGAGGAAGACCTAAAGGTTTCTTTCAAGCACGATTATCAATTCATGGTTGAATGAAGGACAATCTTGGAGTCTTCATAGTCTTCCAGCATCAAACATAACACTCAATAAAATAAAATAAACGAATATCATTTATAAATCATTACTTGTAAAAGCTATTGGTTATTATTTTTTGCCATAAATTAATGTGCTCGATTTTAAAAATCAAGAAATCAATGTACATGCAACACATGAGCCTATTGTCGGTGGAGTGCCTGATCTTGAGACTAATGTTCAGCTCAGTACCGGAGGTATTTATTTTGTTATAAAAAAAATTATTATGGAATACAATTAAAAAATATTTAATGAAAATGGTGTATTAATTATAACATTTCTTGTTTCTACACCAGAGCATGTACAAGATCTGGCCAGAGAAGAGGAGGAACATATGGCCACATTCGAAATTATTTCACTTCCCTCCACTATTGAAGCAGGTAAAGAACACTATACTAGTCTTTTTATTAATAAAACATTTGTATTAATAATAACTATAATATGAATTTATCATTTATTTATTATTTCAGTTGATGCTCGGCCCCACTTGTAGTAACATAGTCGTATGACTAGGTCAGCAGCAAGACATATTACACCAGACACCACAACAACTAAAGGGGGCCAGGATTAAGACATCCTAGTTAATTACATGTTAAAAAGGAAAAGAAAGTTGATAAAAAATTATTGAACTTGTTATTTAGAGCTTGTTCTTTTTAGTACCATATTTTTTACTAAGAGGTTGAATGCCTCATTGGCATATGCACATGTAAATTTAGACTATCTTAATAAAAAGTTGTGATTTTTCGATTGCAGAAAATTACAACAGTTTTGTTTCATATTGTGTAAGCATATTTTTTGTGATATAAGGAGGGTGTAGAATACCATATATTTTATAAATGGTATAATTCAACTAACCTTGTTATGGACACCAAGATCCTATAATCATATTCTCGTGTTAAACTAAGCCTTTACACAATTTTTTCCCATGATAATTCAACCATCTACTAATTTGTATACCTATCCCACTCCACCATACACTACCACACTCCTAATTCAAGTGATAGCTACTTCTGCTTCAATGCCTAATCATAATGATTTGTGATTATGATGAAAATTTAAGTACATATGTGTGTAATTTCCATGGTGGGATGTATGAATCGTCGTCCCCAAATTGCTCGTCAAAGTTTATAATAACCTTGAATGCGCTAGCACTGGTCTGTCATCATCATCTCAAAATGAACCGGTAGATAAAAATTTACCATGTCTATCGTCATCACTTTACACTATCTCATGGATGACCATTTCTACAGATTATATGCATGAATTTATGGAAGGTCATCCTCTCTACCTATCTTATGATTCATTGTGATAGAAAGTGAATAAAGTACAATTGATAGATCTTTGTTAACAATATCCCCTACTTATAAATTGTATTTTGTTCACTTGTTCTCACAATCAATCATAGGCTAGGTTGATGGGATGTTCTGCCAAAAATTCATGCATATAATCTGTAGAAGAGGTCATCTACGAGACAGTGTGAATTGATGATTACAGACATGGTAAATTTTCATCTACTGGGTCAATGTTTTGAGATGGTGATGACAAACCAGTGCTATCCCATTCAAGGTTATAATCATTGATGGGAAATGTGTGGAGGAAAATTTCGTACATCCCATAATCGACATGAAACTCATGTGTACTTAAATTGTCATCATAATCACAAATTGTTGTGAACTAACAACTAATTTATGTTAGAATTTTGTTAAACTAATATAGATTAGAAAATGCAACCAATATATAGATACACCCCTCTTGTGTCCGCCTCGACAACATCATGAGTACGTGACCAGGCCATCAAAAATAAAGAAAAAAAATATATTGCAATAGTTATATCATTAGAAACATCACGTACCATATTATGAAATCATATTTTTAATGATACAAATTTTTGAGATGAAGTATTTTGTGTCTATGAATAATGAATGAATGTTATATGTTAATGAATAATTTCTATGTGTCTCTTTATGTACATGATGTTGTTTCATATTATGTAAACATAATTTTTATGATAAAATTTATTGAGATGAAATATTTTTTGGATTTACGAATGAATGTTTTTTATTTGATTTTTTATATATCTTAATGTCTTGCATTCAACTATTTCTTATATAGTAGATAGATTGGGTACTAGGGAATTGAGAGTGATTTGATGGGGGAGGGGCCATGAGAGGTTCCACCTTCACGTGGTTGGCCCTGTTTAGTAGAGAATAAATTAGTATTTGGATAATCTTGCACCAAAACACCCTCAATACAACAGAGCAACAACAAAATCAATGTTGACTTAACTGTTGCTTTGGCGAAGGGAGGGAGGTTTTCTCCAAGATTAAAGTACTCCAACAATTTATTCTCGAAACCAAGAGGAGATCATTCAGGTATTCATGCATGCGAGTCTTTTTAATTATTATTTATTCATGCAATTGAATTTAATACTTGGTCAAATCTAATCTAAGTTTTCCTCATTGGTCTCATGAATATGTGTAGGACAACTAGTTTCAATTCAGAAGCAAATAGATCAAAATGGTAAGGATTTAGGTGAGACAACAAAATGTATTTGATATTTGTCTTGTATGTCTTGGCCGAGTGGAATTTACATAAATTTTTATAAGAAATAACAAACTTTTCCACGAAAAAAATTCATGTAGTATTTTTCTTTCTTTGACAATTGTTTTTTTTATTCAAGTGAAAGACCATAAACTGTTATTTTTCATGTAGGGCAGTAAGAGAAACTCTTACTCTATTAGTTGGGCATAAGGTACTAGTATTATTTTTTTTCTATTTTTATTAATTATCTATCGCATCTAAATTCTCTACCTTCTTTTGTTTTGCAGATATTTTCATTCACATATCTGGATTGGAAAGATTAACTATGGTTGGAGTCATATACGCAAAAAAACTCATCGAAGTACCGCTCAATTTTAGCTCACCAAGCGCTTGGATACCAGGTACATGATTTCTTTTTGTGTTTCATTTTATTTCAAGCAATTTTCTATTTCTACATTGCAATTCTTCCAAGACCATAGATGTTGAGAAAAACTAGGGCAAACAGACTTAGGGCTTATTTTGTAATGTTTTCTCTTGTTATGTTGACCATTCTTGTGATATAATGTTTGTTCATCATCATCATTATTATTTTGGGTTCATAATCAATACAATGACAATAAAGAAGATCACAATATGAACAAGAACACCAGAAATAGGCTCCAGGCCAAGGAAAAACCCCTCCACAGGGGAAAAACCCAAAAAATTCTCTTATATAAATTCAAGGAATACTTCGAAGACCTTTGATCAAGAAAAATCACCAAGTGATAGGCCAGCCACCCAAACAACAATGCTTCTCTCTATAACTTCAATTTATTGCTCTTCTCTAGCTCAAAATATGAACAGAGATATCTTTCTTCCCATACATGTGAGCTTTCAAAACAAATAATTGATGAAAAATCCAAAAAAATACCTTCTTTATTTCCTCGCTATCCTTCACCTCTTTCTCGCTTTGAATTTTCCTCGAACTTCTTAAAGAGACCGAATTACTTGTGTGACTCAAATGAGGTCCAATACCTCTCCTTTGTTGAGAAATACAGGGCATTGTGCGAGTTAGATTCTTTAATTTGATTTCTCTTATCTTGAAAATTACTTATGAAATTATATGTTGATTATGTTAGTGTTCCTTTCATCAAATAATTTCCAACATGAATATCACAAATACAAGAACACAAGATGTAAGTGCAAAGCTAGAGAAAAAACCCTATGAAGGAGAAAACCCAGTCAACTCTTTCTCTAGTAGATTAAATCAAGTTGAGACACACTAGACCCTTTGACTAAAGAAATAGACTTAATCCAACCACCAGACTATTTCCTCCTACAATTAGATCTGCAATCATGATTCTTGGATCCTTATGTTTCAACTTCAAAAATTTGACCCTCCTTCTGAAATAGTCTCGGCCCTCCTACTTCAAAAATATTGGCCTTCCTGCTTCAAAAATACTGGCATTCCTTTTGCAATAGTCACGACCCTATCTTTAACCATCCCTACAACAAGGAACTTTAGCCTCCCTGTAATTGTTTCTGCAATTCACATTTTCAGATTCCTCTCTATAATAGTCTTCTCATATTCTATGTTTCCTCTCCATTTCTCGATCTTGTAATAGTTTTTCTTAATTCTTGAATGAATTCTTCACTTCTTTCCTTCAAATGGTGAAATAGTAGGCTATTTATACTTATTGGTCATTGTGAATTTGAGCCGACATGAACAATTTGGCTTGAACCCGACTTGTAGGCTTGTAATGAAGGCCGACTTGGTTATCTTATGTTTGGAGGCCAACTTTGAATGATGAATGGTAATCCTTTTGGGAGAAGGAACTGATTTGGTGGAGTAGATATTTAGACACAAAAAAACATTTTTCCTTTCTTGACCTTAAGGATCCCAAGAAGGGTCCCTTACAAAAATTACTTTGACTTTGACTCAACAAAAAATTGGCTTCACAATGCCCAAAAGGTATTTGAAGGCAAACATTTAAGCAATTAGATTTTAGAGGCCTTCCCCTTTCTCATTCAATGTTGTCTTTTCTTTAATGGATATTCATTCAAAGGAACATTTCTTTCTAATAGAATATTTCCATGTAAAACGATTCATTTTTTAGAGTCGATGATAAAAGTTGAAACAGATGAAAATTATGTTTGTTACCCAAGTATCAACTTCTTGGAAATTTTTGGAATGAGCTATAATTCAAGAACAACATCCCTTTCAAGAAGTTTGATCGCATTGCTTACTCATGGAGAGGTTCCAAAATATTTAAGAATCGTTAACGACAACTACGTTTTACGACGATGGAACACTTCTCTAGCCTAGACCACTAAATCTTCTCGTTAGATCCAATGCTCCTAAAGGTAAATTGAGTGAATTTTAATGTTGACCTTGAGTTAAGTTTCGATTTTGGCTCAAAATCGATGTCACATGAATCCTTATAGTGTAGACTAAATGCAAAAAATAAAATTTTCCATTTCGATGAAGCCTAAACTATTTAGGGAAGAGATAGAAGCAAAATTGCAATCAATGAAACAACAATAATGCCCCCTAAAGTAGCTCAATGCTACAAAATGCAATTCTTTTCAATCGAATTCACTTTTCCCAAACAAATGCAACTTATTGAAAATTGAAAATACTTCTCTTCTCCCCTAAGATGCATGATTTTTATTTTTTTTGTTTTTTACTTTCAAATGCAATCAAAGCAAAAAAAATGAGCGAAAGAAGAAATGCAAATCCTTTCACTTTTATTTCAATAGAACAAAACAAAAATCGCTTTAAAAAAATGCACGAATGAAATGCTTTTCACTCTCTTTTTTTAAATGATAAAGATAAGCTAAATCAAAAACTGAAATGAAAATCACTTTCAATTTCTTTTGAATTTAGACAAAAGACACACTCTTCTAGACTTGTGAACCAAACAATTTTTGATCCTATGTTTGACACCAAACCGAAGGTAAGATCAGAGATGCAGTGATGACAAGGGCATACAAAAAATCACTTCGAATCAAGTCAAGAACAATGCGACAAAGGGTGTTTGAAATGGTGAAAAATATCCCAAGTCTCACACAAACATGAGACCTAACACAGTGAAGTGACTATCAAACATTACACAAGCTAACAGAGGCCTAAGTAAGCTTAGATTCCATAAATTGGTGAAACTGATCCAAGATCAGTCCAGGGAAGGAAGACTAAGAGGCCAAGCTCCCCTGTGGAGTCGCCAATTCTTTTTTCAAGATAAATCCCCTCTGCAGACAAAGGAGATCTCTCTAGCCCTAGGGTGGGTCTAGCAACACAATATTCTTTCTAATGCAAAGCTCTCTTAACTAACATTTACAATGCGACAAGAAAAGAGACAGAAGTACATTTTTCCCAACGCTATGCTTGAGTCCATTGATTATGACCTTGATCCACGATTCTTTTAGGCTTGCTCCCTACTATTGATGGCACGCGAATACCTACGGATGATCAAGAGACAACAACAAATGTAATACAATACATAATAATCGTAAACATTATCTCTCTAGCAGATCAAGGAATACCAGAATATTTGCATAAACAAATAGACAAATATAGAAAGCAAACATCTGATGTTATTATTGATAAATATAAAATAAGAGCTTACAACCCAGGCCTTGATGTTGGAGGCCTCCTTTGGTGAAAATTTGAGTCCTTCACCAAAGCTCTAAAGCATTGCTTCTCCCGAACACTTAGGCGTTATCACAACGCTACGATGCAAGGGAACGAGAGTTTGGATGAGTATGACAATGACCAACCAAGCTATAAAGTTGTGAGAATGAGGGATATGAATTTATAGGAAGGTAGAAGAGGTTGGGAGCCCATGAAAGGAGGAGGAAGGCCCACTTTCTAAGGGTTGAACCCCCATGGATGAGATCAAAGCTTTAAAATCAGAGAGCTTGACCTTATGATCACTGCTTAACAACCAACTCATTTCCCTGGAGCTTCTAGAGGTCGAAGCTTCCCCTCCATTTGAGGAAACACTACCAGAAAGGGATCGGCGCAGTTTTCCAAGAAATAAAGGCATTGGCAACGCTAAGCCAGAACTATGAAAGGACATTAGCGCGGTCATGACACCAGGAAAATCGTTGACCCAAGAAACTAGGAATTTGACCCACTTTCTTCAGTAATATTCTAAGGCAGTCTTCTTTGGATCTTCGGGGGATGTCTTAACATATTTCTTGATGGTGGAAACAATGCACAAGATTTTTCACGGGGCAGTTCAGGATCAGGGAAAGGAAAATGAGCATAGTGACAGATTACTGTGTAACACATAAAGAAACCCAACTGATGAATCTTCGGCAAAATCCATATTTTTCCTTGACTTTGAATAAAAATTCATTCCTTGCCCTGTCAAAAGCATTGGCCATATCAATTTTTATGACCATGCCTTGATCATGTCTAACTTGGATTTAGTGGGTGGCTTCTTGAATAAATATGATGTTATCAAATATTTGTCTATTGAGCACAAATCCACCTTGATTGTTTGTGAGTATCTTAGAAAAAAAATTCTCCATTCTCAGTCATGCCAATATCTTAGAGGTTAATTTATATGATACATTACATAAAGAAATAGGTCGGAATATAGAAAAGGAGGAAGGATTTGTCTCTTTAGGAACCAATGCCAAAAAGGAAGAATTGATTCCTCCTCCCTTGCAAAAGTTTTTAAATGAATAATATATCAATCTAAAAAAATCGAATTTAATTACCTCCCAAAACTAGTGGTATAAATGTGTTGAGAATTTGTCTCTTGGGGTTTTCTCTGGGTGAAACGGTAGCACCACTTAATGAACTTCCTCCATAGAGATCTTCTCAAGAATTTGGTCATTTTCTTTTCGACTTGGAACCTTTGGAACCAACTTCAACATAAAACTCATTTCCACCGAGGATGTTGGGGTTGTTGGTTGTAGAGATCAGCGAAATGATTAATAGCTTTTGCTTTAAGGTTTTTTTATTCAGGACTTTGTTGCCTTGGATTGCAAGTTCCTTGATGTTGTTATTCCAGATCCTATGCTTTGTTTGTTTATGAAAGAACTTGGTGTTCATATCTCCATCTTGTAGCCAATTTCTTCTTGAGTTTAATCATCATTCATCTTCTTATTCTTAGAGGATCTTATGAAGAATAAAGAAAGTTTCTTTTTCTTCTTGCAACAACCTCTCAATTACCAGCTCATCTTCAACTTTAGACTAAAGGGACTCCATTTTTTCTTACAAGGTTTGTATTTTTCCCTACATATCTTCGCATTGAGCTTGAGCCCATTTCTTTAGAGCTTATTTTATGCTTTTAAACTTCAGGCTTTTTCCTAAATAATTATTAAATTTCCTTCAACCCACACACTCCATATGGAAGCCAGCAAGTCTCTAAACTTGTCTTTATGAATCCAAAGAGGTTTATAGCGAAATGGGAGTGGATCGTATTCCTATACATCTTAGAATACTAGTAATATTGGCTAATTATCGTAACCATTCCAGGGAATAATATGTGAATATGCCAACATATTTTTTGGATATGAAAGAATCTAAAATAAGGAATTGATCCAATCTGCAAGCGATGTGGCCAAGACCTATCCTTTTGTTATTCTAATTAATTTTTTTTGGAGATCGGTTTTACATCCAACATATTAATATTTCTAATTAAATATTCCATAGCTTCACGATATTGATCATGTCATCTCTCATTGGAATAAATTTGTATTAAATTCTCCTCCAATAATAGAATCCGATCCAAATGGGGAGTTCTCCATATTGGACAATGAGGACTAGCAATCGAATTTTTCCCTAAAATGTACTGGCATATACAGATTTATTATAAAACATACATGGTCCGCTGGGATGTGGATGAATTTTTCTGCCATCCAACGTGTATTAGGGCATTTGAATATTCATTGATCCAAGAGAGTGTAGACACCCCTAGAGGCACCTCGCGAACTCGCTGTCGAGACTTCGCTACCATGTTAAATTTTATGATTATTTCGAAGGATTTCTTGATCCCCGATTTTAGTCTCCTAGAGAAAGATGACTAAAGGTTTTTATTTATATATTAGATATCTTACTTACGCCATTGTCTTTTCCAACACGAGTCCCTTGCAATTCTAGGAGAGAATTTTCATTGCTTAGTGCTTGTATGAACACTCCCTTGTCCTGCGGCTGCACTGTATCCTTTACTTATGTTTCAAATCCCTTTGAACCTTGGATCCATAGTAGATTGGAGACCCAATTCCTTGTCTTTTTTTTTTCTTTTTCAGTTTTGATTTCCCTATTTGTTTTCCTTTACGCCTTTCTCAATAGTATTTCTTTTTCTTTTTCCACCTTTTATTTTCCATCAATGAAATTTTAGTATGAAGGGCTCGATCCATTGATTTCTTGGAGATAGAAACTCTTCTTCCTCAGAAGAGGAGTCTTGCAATTGCTTACCCAAAATTAGGGCTTCTACTCTTGGAGGGAGATTATCATCTGCTTATTTTATTAAGTTTTCTACTACCAAAGGAGGATCGAGCCCTTGGGAGAGGGGGGAATCTCCCCTTCCTCATTTACCAAGATCAACGCATCAAAGGCATTATTAGTCTCATGAGCACTAGAATCACTTGATCCATATCCCTTATATTAGTCTCCAGATTTGGAGATGCCAAACCCTTTCTCTTGTCCAAATTCCCTTTTTGTTCTACATGTTCAGTTTATTTTCTGAGTTATCATATCTTTTGAGGTATGAATATCTTTTAAATTTTTTATTGATTTTATTAGTAGCTACAAAATCATAGTTTTTATTAGTCGCTACAAAAGCGAAAATTTTGAAGCCACTAATTTTGAAAAGGACATTGAGTATTAATTTAATTTTTTTTACGTTGTCTTACATGCTAAAAAATGCAGCAAGAAATTCTCAATTTGATTTTGCCTTGATCAAATTGAGAAATTTTGAATTTACACATCAGCAGACAACTTGGATGATGTTAACTTGTGTGACATGGATTGTGTCACCTAGTTTACTTAGTAAATTCGATATGGAGGAGTTAGAGTTCAGTTCAACATGTGTGATAGCTAATTTGTAGCAATCAAGGTCAGTTATCTCATGTTGTTTTCAATTAAACTAGTTCCAACTTTTGGAAGAACTAGTGGAAGGTCAATTAAGCAGTGGGACTTCAATCAAACTTAGTAATCATCTAGTTAACTGATCAATTAGCCCAAAAAAACTAGTGCATGCATATAATTTGAGTTCCCTAAGCTTGGTGGAGATTCCAAGGCAGTGTAACATCAGTTGTAGACGAGTGTTTAGTGTACATGTGTTGCATGCAGTAAGATGATAAGCCTAAGGGAATTGCAAAATAAATTTGAGGAATTTCCAAAATAATAGGGGCCTAATTCATCAAGGAACAACACAAGGAAATAGGAGGTAAAGTAGAGGCAAAAATTTACTAAGTCTGGGTCAGAGCCTTTCAGTGAGAAGAGAGATAGGTTATGCACTTGCAGGTTATGCTCAGTTGAGAAAATTGATTCTAATACATTTATATTCTTCTGATTTAATGCAAGAAGGAATTGGGGTTTTTAGCATTTTTCTTTCCCTGCGAAAAATACTTGTTTCTGTTGGAAATACTGAGAGGGGGGTGAATCAGTATTTCTTCCCAATTGTTAGTTTTACCAGTTAGATCACTTATATTTAGAACACAATATGAACAATAAGAATAAATGCTTTTATTAAATTATTCTTTACAATAAAATAGATACAATAAGTGTAGGGCTCCAACCCTAGATGAAGACACCAATCTTCAATCCTTCTAGGCACCAACTTGTACCTTGCCAAGCACCTACTTGGACTTCACGAGGCTCCGACCTCTAGGGCACCAACCCTATCTTCCAAGGCTCCAACCTCTAGATGAAGACACCGATCTTCAATCTCCCAGGATCCAACCTGTATTTTCCAAGCACCGACTTGGTCTTCCAAGGCTCCAACCTTGCCAATTTTGAGGCACCAACCTCTAGGAATCCAACCCTATCTCTGGTACAGGCTCTAAGCGGTCTCTTGAGGACTCCTATCCTCTAGGTCTCCAACCCTTTGCTTCAATTTGTCAAGATAAGTTCACTAATTCTTCATGGCTCCCAATATCATCTACAACGAGCCGTGACAATATATTCACCAATGCTTCCCTCTCCAATATGCTTAGTCCATCAATTACAACTTTGTATTCACATGAAGGTGTCTCCACAACTCTTCATGTCACCCAAACAAAGATCTCCAAATTCACCTCATGAGGGCCTTCAACAATGCATCATGGTCTCCAAGAATCTCCAAGATCATCTCCAAATCCACTCCAGGACATACGTCTTTAAGGTATCTTCAAGACAATGTCTAATGGTATGCTCTCAAACAATTTTCAATACAAGTGACTTCAAATCAGCTCCACCAATATTAGTCTTCATAGGAAGTCTTAACAAGTTCCAAAGATAATCCTTCAATCTACCCTAAATGCCAACCCAAAATTTTGCTTCAAAATCCATTCAAGGGTTGCTTTAATGACTACAATATCTGCTCCAAATTTCTACTCCAAGACTCTTCAAATCTGCTTGAAGATATCCTTCGCATGATGTTCTTACAAAGTCTTCAGGATCTGCTCAAAATTCTCTCCATGGTTTGCTCAAGATCTACTTCAAAATGTCTTCAAAACACTTAGCTTAAGATGCCTTAAGTCTACTCCAAGACTTCTTCAAGGACAACTCAAAAAGGTTTTCAATATTTGATTCAACAGATCACTCCAAAAGGCTTCTCGAAGATCACACTTCAAGAATCATCTTAGACTTCAAAAATGCCTACAAGTCTGGACAGGAATAGCTTCAAATCTGCTCAAAGATACAAATAACGTTGCTTCAAAATATCTTCAAGTTCTCCTTCAAATCTGTTCCAAGGATGCTTGAGGTCTACTTCAACAAAGGCTTCTAATGAAAGTGAGAATATCTTCTCATAAACCTCCCAGAATTCTGCTACAAGATTCTTCAAAAACTGCTCGAAGTTCACAAGAGAGAGTACTCCAAACAATTCCAAATATACTCCAAGAAAGCTTCCAAAGGTGGTTTAATAAGGGTCAGTTCACATGATTTTCTCCAAGGAAATTAGGGTGAGATTCCAAACTTAGATTACTTCAGTTCTGCATTTTTAGGATAACCAAACTGTTTTAACCCTATAGAAATTTTTTAGCCCAAAACAAAAAGTTTTCAAGTCCTCCTTGGCCTCCAATTATTTCTCTGCGGTTATATTCTAATTTTTGGACCGAAAATCCTTAGCCAAATGAACAGTTTGAACCTCCTTTTTATATGATATTGACGTCAAGATGAAGGAACACGTATTTCTAGGGGTAGGCTGACATGAATGACTATATAGGTCGGCTAGCTGCTACGATTAATTTCCTAAACTTAAAAAATCAATATCTTTCAAACTGCTTGGAGTTTCGGGCTGAGTAATAGCTCGTTGGAAAGGAAAAATTATGCTCTTCAAGATGGTGTAGGTCCCATGTTGAAATATTTCCTCTAAGGTTGGAAAAAAAATATTTTTCTTTGTGATTGTCCTTAAATTATTTAGTGCAGAAAATGATCACGACAGTATGGCTTCTTTGTTTGGCTTCTCCATTGTTTGTCTTCTCCATTATTTGGCTTCTTCATCATCATAGTAACATGTAAGACATCCTTGTCATCGTGATAGTTTCCAACAATGTGTATCATCCATGTCATCACATAATTGTGTAGTGATATGTTATAGTGAAGCATCATTAGGAGAACTTCAAAATAGTCTTCCAACCTTCAAATGATATCTTCCACGTTATCATCTATTCTTTCAACCTTCATCAAGTGCCATCATCAATTGTGGTCATTCATTTAGTGTATGACTCCATATGTCATCAAAGGTTAAGGTCTAGATCATCAAGGCATATGCAACATTATAGCTAGTTCAAGGACTTCTTAGGACTTCTTCATTAGTGGTTTGACATCTTCATGGGTTGACCTTTTCATTGATGGCATCCTTAGCACCTAGGGATTCCATGAGGTTCATTGACATCACAAGAATATTTGCCATCTCAGCTATTGACATCAATGACAACCTTGATTAAAAATTTCCCCCTTTTTCATTGATGGCAATATTCTTTCCCTTCAATGTTCTCTCCTCATTTGACATCAATGGCAAAAGGGGTGTTCATGTACTCCCCCTATCGATTTGCTTCCCTTATTATATCTTCTTCGTCAATAATAGTTATTCATAGGTATGATGATCCCCCTGTCATGGTGCTCTTCTTTCTTGCAATGTGTTCCATGATAGATGTGTTTACATTTCTCCATGGATGAACCAACTCCCCTTGCATGCATAAGCTCTTCTAGCTTATTTAGACAAGAAAGATTGTTGCCTTGTGATCAAGTGGAAGAAATCTTCAAAATTTCATTATTTTCTAAATTGGAGTTACTCCCGAGAGATGATTTGTCAAGATTGTCCAAGTGTGACTCATCATGGATTCCATAACACCTTTTCATGGAAGACTTATGCAAGAATAGTCATGAGTCACCAGCTCCCCCTAACAGTATGCATGCTCTCCTTTTTGGCAGAGCCTCATCATCAAACACTTGAAATATCACATTTTCCAAGGATGTCTTCATCAAATTAACAATGTGTGTTGTTGGTTGGAGTGTTCAAGAGACTTTCGGATCCAATTTGATTCCTTTTCCACACTTGTGTAACTTTCTTCTCTAGCTTGGTTGTCATAGTTTTAGCTTGTTTAGGGACCCAAGTCAAGTTATAATCACGAGCCATATGTCCAATTTTATGGAAATTGGATCATTCCATTCTACTCATAAATGAGGATGCATGATTTCTTCTTGCAAAGTTGGTTCTAGGAGATTGACAGGGACCATTATGTTTGTCTTTGTGATATGCCCTACAATCGTTTTCCACGTGCCCAAAGTTTGTACAAGAATAGCAATATCCAAGAAATATACTTTGGTGCCTGGGTGATGAAGAGTTCCTTGAAGTGCTCTTGAAGTCTTTTTTCCTTGGGATTCTTTGATGATATTCATTTCCTTTTGTATTCTTGACACCATATGCAAGTCTCCTTAGAGTATAATTTCTTCCATTGTTGTCTTTATTCTTCTCCTTGCCTTTAACATCAACATTTCTTTCTAAGTTCTTCACATATTTGATGTTTGAAGCATTATCATTCTTGCTTGAGGATTCACCTGCATAGCCAAGACTTGATTTATCAAGGGGAGACCTTTGCTGACTTAGGATGTCATCTAGGGTTTGAGAGCTTTTCAAGTTTTTATTCAACAATTCAACTTCATTTTCAAGAAAGACAATTTCTCCTTTCAAATTTATACAATCTTCATCTTTCATAAGTAGTTGCTTCTTCATTTCTTCCATCATCCCTGTTGCTTCATGTGCTTCGATTTTCAGGGAGATGATATTTGATTTCATTATGAAGACTTCTTCATTCTCCTTTGTTAGACTGCTCACCATTTCTTCTTTTATTCTTTTCGCTTCACATGTTTCGGCCTTGAGAAGATTGATGTCTGATTTTAGTTTGAATATTTCTTCATCCTTTAAATTCTTCTAGTTGTCATATCATGGTGTTTCTCTCCTTTTCTGCTTCATCAACTTGTCCTTCTATGAATGCCAAAGTTTCCATCACCTTCTCGGCTCCTTGCGCTTGTTTCCTTACTTGTTCTAGTTGAGATATAAGAGAGGAGACCTCTTCCTTGTATTGTCCAATCTCTACTTCAAGATTGCTAAAGCTCTTAACTCTTTGTTCAAGGTGGCTTGACAAAGTTTATTCCCTTTTCTTTCCCTTATCTAATTGATTTGTCATAGACATGACTTCTTCATGATGTTTTCTATTGTTTTGATGAAATTCCTCCTCAATTTTGGTGAGCTCCTCATCTCTTTCTTGAACTTGAATCTTGACAAGGTCAACTTCCTTCCTTGTCTTATTTTTTTCACCAACTTGCGCTTTCTTCTTAAGTTCCTCATTTTCCTTTTTCAACATGTTAATCTCTTCCATGGAAGCCATAAGTTTATTCAAGAGATCTTCTTCAAATTCTTCTTTATTCTCTTCATCTTCTAGGTCTTCTTTAGCCTTGTTTTCATCTCCCTTATCTTCAGCTTCCTTGATGTATTTTGGACTTCTTTCTTGTTTTCCATCATCGTCTTCACTAGATATCATTTTCAACGCTCCTTTTGGGTGAAGATCATGAAGTTTGTCCCATATAACTTTTGCTGACGAACATTTTTCAAAATTGGCCTTCACAGAATTTGGTAACCCATTCAAAATTGTCTTCATTGCTCTTGTATTGTACTCCTTGGATTCTTTTTCCATCGCGTCATCAGTAATCACTAATTTCAAAACTTCAATTCCTTGAGTCTTCAAGAAATTCCTCATTCTTGCCTCCCATATATCAAATTTTCCATTGAAAAATGGAGCCTTAGCAAATTGATTGACTTCAATTTCGATGGTTGTGGAAGACACATCTTTAGGAGGATTGGAGACTTTCTTCCTTGGCTTTGCCATTTGTGTTCTAATGATCAACCTTCGAGCTGTTAGGCTTTGAGTGAAGGTACTGGCTCTGATACCAATTGTTGGAAATACTGAGAGGGGGGTGAATCAGTGTTTCTTTCCAATTGTTATTTTTACCAGATAGATCACTTCTATTTAGAACACAATATGAAAAATAAGAATAAACGATTTTATTAAATTCTTCTTTACGATAAAATAGATATAATAAGTGTAGGGTTCCAACCCTAGATGAAGACACCAATCTTCAATCCTTCCAGGCACCAACCTGTACTTTTCCAAGCACATACTTGGACTTCACGAGGCTCCGACCTCTAGGGCACCAACCCTATCTTCCAAGGCTCCAACCTCTAGATGAAGACACTGATCTTCAATCTCCCAGGCTCCAACCTGTATTTTCCAAGCACCGACTTGGTCTTCCAAGGCTCCAACCTTGTCAATTTTGAGGCACCAACCTCTAGGACTCCAACCCTATCTCTGGTACAGGCTCCGACCTGGTTTCTTGAGGACTCCTATCCTCTAGGGCTCCAACCCTTTACTTCAATTCGTCAAGATAATTTCATTAATTCTTCACGGCTCCCAATATCATTTGCAACGAGCCATGACAATATATTCACCAATGCTTGCCTCTCCAATATGCTTAGTCCATCATTGAAAAATTTGTATTCACATGAAGATGTCTCCACAACTCTTTATGTCACCCAAACAAAGATCTCAAAGTCACCTCATGAGGGCCTTAAACAATGCATCATGGTCTCCAAGAATCTCTAAGATCATATCCAAATCCATTCCAGGATATACTTCTTTAAGGTATCTTCAAGACAATGTCTAATGGTATGCTCTCAAACAATGTTCAATACAAGTGACTTCAAATCAGCTCCACCAAGATTAGTCTTCATAGGAAGTCTTAACAAGTTCCAAAGATAATCCTTCAATCTACCCTAAATGACAACCCAAAATGCTGCTTCAAAATCCATTCAAGGGTTGCTTTAATGACTACAATATATGCTCCAAGTCTCTTCAAATCTGCTTGAAGATATCCTTCGCATGGTGTTCTTACAAAGTCTTCAGGATCTGCTCAAAATGTTCTCCATGGTTTGCTCAAGATCTACTTCAAAATGTCTTCAAAACACTTAGCTTAAGATGCCTTAAGTCTGCTCCAAGACTTCTTCATGGACAACTCAAAAATATTTTCAATATTTGATTCAATAGATCACTCCAAAAGGCTTCTCCAAGATCACACTTCAAGAATCATCTTAGACTTCAGAAATGTCTACAAGTCTGGACAGGAATAGCTTCAAATATGCTCAAAGATACAAAGAACGTTGCTTCAAAAAATCTTCAAGTTCTCCTTCAAATCTATTCCAAGGATGCTTGAGGTCTAGTTCAACAAAGGCTTCTAATGAAGGTGAGAATATATTCTCAGAAACCTCCCTGAAGTCTGCTACAAGATTCTTCAAAAACTGCTCGAAGTTCACAAGAGAGAGTCCTCCAAACAATTCCAAATATGCTCCAAGAAATCTTCCGAAGGTGGTTTAATAAGGATCAGTTCACATGATTTTCTCCACAGGAAATTAGGGTGAGATTCCAAACTTAGATTACTTCAGTTATGCGTTTTTAGGATAACCAAACTGTTTTAACCCTACATAAAAATTTTAGCCCAAAACAAAAAAGTCTTCAAGTCCTCCTTGGCCTACAATTACTTCTCTGCAGTTATATTCTGATTTTTTCACCGAAAATCCTTAGCCAAATGAACAGTCTGAACCTCCTTTTTATATGATATTGACTTCAAGATGAAGGAACACGTCTTTCTGGGGGTAGGCCGACATGAATGACTGTATAGGTTGGCTAGCTGCTAGGATTAATTTCCTAAACTTAAAAAATAAATATCTTTCAAACCGCTTGGAGTTTCAGGCTGAGTAATAGCTCGTTGGAAAGGAAAAATTATGCTCTTCAAGATGGTGTAGGTCCCATGTTGAAATATTGCCTCTAAGGTTCGAAAAAATATTTTTCTTTGTGACTGTCCTTAAATTATTATAGTGCAGAAAATGATCAGGACAGTATGGCTTCTTTGTTTGGCTTCTCTATTGTTTGGCTTCTCCATTATTTGGCTTCTTCGTCATCATAGGAACATGTAATACATCCTTGTCATCATGATAGTGTCCAACAATGTGTATCATCCATGTCATCACATAATTGTGCAGTGATATGTTATAGTGCAGCATCATTAGGAGAACTTCAAAATAGTCTTCCAGCCTTCAAATGATATATTCCACGTTATCATTTATTCTTTCAACCTTCATCAAGTGCCATCATCAATTGTGGTCATTCATTTAGTGTATGACTCCATATGTCATGAAAGGTTAAGGTCTAGATCATCAAGGCATATGCAACATTATAGCTAGTTCAAGGACTTCTTAGGACTTCTTCATTAGTGGTTTGACATCTTCATGGGTTGACCTTTTCATTGATGTCATCCTTAGCACCTAGGGATTCCATAAGGTTCATTGAAATCACAATAATATTTTCCATCTCAACTATTTACATCAATGACAACCTTGATTAACAATTTCATGTGTGTGATTTCTTATTGCATGTTTAAAATTATTGTTCTAGATTGTGAATTACTTTTTGCAGAGCAGTAGATTAGTTTTGTGTCTTGTGATTTTGATTAAAACTTCATGATAATTTGAAAATATACATCGTAATTTTTACATGGTATCAAAACAGGATTCACACTAGAGCAGGAATTGGAAGTTTTTCTCAGGAGATTCGATTTTGGAGCTCAGTGTTGTCGGATTTCATCAGCGTTGAAAATATGGCCTTCAATGGACTAAGGCTAGAGTATGCCTTGGAAGGAAACTCTAATTTTTTTTCATGGAAGTATCACATGGAGGCAGTATTGGATGAGAATGGATTTATAGAATACATCAAATCATATTTTGCAAAACCATAAGCATCTGATACCTTGAACCTTGCCCAGTGGAAGAAACATGTAGCCAAGGCGAGGAGAACCATCTTGGAGGTAGTATGGGATCACATTGTCTCAAATATCCATAAAAAAAAAAAACTTCGTTCGAAATTTCGAAAGCACTAACAGAATTGTTCAAGAATAATAGTGACCAAGGTAATTTGGCGCTCAAGGATAAACTTTGAAGTATCAAGATGCAGAAGAATGACACAATTCCACATTCTCTGAGAAAGTTCACACAATGTCATGATGAACTTAGTGGGGTCAGTGTTAATTTCCCTGAAGAATACTTGGTAAGCATATCCCTTCTGGGCCTTCCCAAGAGCTGGCATAGCTATTGTTAGCACTGTGAATTTTAATAGACTGACCGCCATTGTATCATTGTTTTCAATTTTTTCTTGTTTCCTAGCATATGCCAAAGTTCGAGTCATTTTCAATAAAATTCAAAAAAGAGTCTCAAAACCAAAATAATTTTAAGTTTATAGATGGTATTAGTGTATTAGGTTCATAAAAGAATTTAAAACCAATGTTTTAACTTAGGTCAGTGTCGAAAGATATTTGTCATTTTTGTAATAAAATTATAGCTGCTCTCTCCGAGATAATAGCTACCTCTGTTTAAGTTTCATTGGTAACACAGTGATATAATGAAGGGCGGTTATTTCTCCAAATTAAAGGTCACATTACTAACACAGTGAAAAGAGCAGTTATTTCGTTGTGGTTTGGTTATATTGCAATACAGAGATAAAGGAAGCTATTTATAAGGCATAAGCAGTTGCAAAGAATATTTTTAGAGAAAATACCATTCATGTTTGAAGATGATCGAAGACCTCCTAAGTTATAAACATGATTATTATTTTTAACAAAGTTAATTATTTTTTACTTAGGAGAATTATTATAGGTGCATGGTTATATTATTAATATAGCTAACCTATAGCTACCCTACTAAGATGAAGTGGACATCATGGTACAAGAGGTATCAATTATTAAATGATGCAATGGAGTGTTATGAGTTATGGCGTGACTAGGCGCCTATATTTGAATGATTTCAAATATTGCCATTAAACCATACCATAGCTAAATGCATAGTTTTAGAGGGTTCAGTTGAACATTCTCAAGTCTGAGGTTCTTTGTGGAAGTTACAGCTAGCAGGAGTCACATTCTCCAGCAACCAGTATATCATTCCAAGGTAGGAAAACAAGGCTTCGTGGCTGTGTGTTTAGAAGAAGCCTAGTTGTTGAGAAGTATGTTAAAAGGTGGGAATGTAAACAGGTTCGAGCCAGCAAACACCAGGTTTGTTGATGCTAGGGCCAAACCTCAATTTAAGTTAGTTGGCGGGTATAAGTTTTTGCAAAAAAAATTCCGGAGAAAATGTGGCTTTAGCATAGACCTTTGTCGAGAGCTTTGATGGAGAGAAATTCAAGCTTGGGAGCAAGAATTTAAAGATCTCTGAATCCATCATATCCCAAGATACTCAAACCTCGGCCACTGAAGAATGTTGGTACAAGAATAAAACGATGCCCACAGAAGTAAGTCTCTACCTCAAACCTGAACATGTCAATGTCAAATGGAATCCAACTATACATATTTCTTGTTTTCAAGGGTTGAACACCAACATGTGATCACCATTGTGCAACGTTACATTACATGTGAGGGTAGGTTCTCCTCTGTCCACCATTACCAAATGAGATTTCTTGCTCATATTTCAGGTGATAAACCTATGAATTTTCCCTACTTCCTATACAAATCCTTGCTCAAGATGTCCTTAAAGTTGCAGAAAATCCCTAACTATCCCTTGCATAACCTATATTATAGGGGTTTAATTAGAATGTTGATTGTCTACCACCTTTAAAAGAAAAGGACCACTTGGGATAATTTCTTAACATAGGAAGGGTTTGGTAGTATCAACTCTAGGAAAAGGGTAGGGAGGCCCAAGAAACGAGATGCTCATGAACAAACTAATGCAACTCCTATGCCAAACAGGTCATAGTCAACTCGGTCTACCCCATCAACCAATAGGCAAACTAGAAGTTCAGTTAGGAGGGCTAGAACTGAAGTTTTCTCTCCTATACCCATGGTGTAGCCTACAGAGAAAGTTTATGAAAGGAAATATCCAAAGGAATCTCAGAATTTAGCAGCATTCATTAGAGAGCATTCTATGAGATTCAAGCAAGGGAAAATTGTTAATTCTGCATGTGAGGAGAATAGAGCTTCTTCCTCAAGATACAAAGGCATAAGAAGGTTGGTCTTAGGAGAGAAAATTTCAGAGGAAACTAGTCCTGAAGTTCCAGTCCAAGTGCCAGTTGAAATACCAGTTCAAGTGCTAGTTCAAGTGTCTATTCTAGTTCAACACTCCTTCCCAACAGTTGTAGAGGAACAAGAAGGGGTCAGGGAACCAACACTAGCTCAGTTGTTTTCTTCCCTCAAGACACCCAAGACACCTACTAGGAGAAAGGATAAGAATGTCATTCACTCTTAATCATCCTTTGAAGAATATAGCACTGATGAAGACTTTTCAAGACAGAATATGAAGAAGGTCAGTCTAGTGGTATGGTGCAGAAGAGAAAAAGGGTTTCCTATATCCAAAATCCATATCTTAAGAGGCCTAACACTCGGACAAAAAACAAACTTATACTGAATAGCAAATTAATTGTTAACCCAAGACTGAGAGATGAAGTCATCAATATTGATGAAAGCCCAAATAAGGAAACCAAGAAGGCTAGAGCTAAAAAACAAAGGCATACAGGAAAAATAGTTGGAAGGCTCACTAAGGCAGAGTCTCTCAAGATATTTGCTTCAGTAATTGATTTCATCTAACCCTTTCAGGAGAAGCTCATACATTTTTGGCCTAATTGAAAAATGCAGCTATTTGCATAATTTTCGGTTATAGCTACTTAATTTTGAAAAAGGCAGCTATTATTTCCTGGGTTTTTGGATGAAGGGAGTGCAGGAAGTTTTGTTTAAGTCCTGAGGGGTGCCACTAAGGAGTATTTACATGCATGCATTATCCACATAATTAGTTTCTTCCATGTGTCATTGATCAAGCTTCCTTCTAAATTTCATAATTTTGTTTTGCACTTTTTGGGGAAAACAGTCACATGTCATTTTCAACTGTTGTTTGCACTTTTTGTGTAAGTGGTTGCCCCGGAAAAGAGGAGCAGTATTCCAACAGATTTCCACATCATTCAGCCACTTCGAATTGCAAGCCATCATGTTGGTTACTTTATTTATGTTATACCAATTTGTATTAAAGTTTAAGATAAGCCTCATCTTTTGTATGTGATTGTAATAACTTTTTTAAAACAGGTTCACACCTTTTGTGGAGATGTTATTATGATGTCTTTTGTATATATATGATAAAGCTCCATGAAAAAAACGTTCGTGGTTTATGAATCTTTTTCTGATATGATCAGTGTAATTTTCAATGAATGGTATTGGAAAATACTTTTGAGGACTTATTACCTACTTGATATGTGTATTGTTAATATTTCCATGTGTTTCCACACCTATTTTCTTTAGTTGCAGTTTGTAAATTCAGATGTTGTTGTATGTTTTTATTAGTCTCTTGATATGTCTATGTATTTTGTCAACTTTTATTATTCTCAAACAGTGAGCTTTCTTGATGAGATATACATAATGACAATTTAAAGAGCATTTCTTATTACAGTGACTTTTCATGCTATTTCAGTAAGATTATTGTAAGTCTTGATATAGCCTTCTCTTGTTGAAATATTGTCAATTTGTTCCCTGTGTTATTTTTCACCAAAAGCAGTGGATTTTTGCCTTGCAAACCCACTCTCTTCTTCTATTTCACACTCTCTTCTCTCCATAGGCTACAAACTTACCTTTTTGCTATCATATCAGGACTCAATACCCTCATTAGTGTGACAGTGAACTTGACTGAAATCCATTTTCCGTGATTGAGGGTTTAAACCACCTACCAATCAAATAATCCAAATCATTAAATTTCCTTAGAGCTTATGATGTGTCTGGTCAAGCACTTTAAGTAGTTCAAGTTTTGATTCCAACACTAACAGCTATCAAGAATCGTTGAATGTGAGGGATAAACTATTGAATTTGGAGCGCTTATGGTCTAATTTGGTAGATGAGGAAATAAGGTAGAATACCAGAGATGGGACTTCATCCAAGGGCGAGGATGAAGAAAAATTTTCATTGGCTGAAAAGGCAATGAAGGAAAAAGGGAAGAAATCTCAATTCGAACCAGAATCCAGTCAAGGGGGAAAGAAGAAAGATTTGTCAAAACTTAAATGCTTCCATTGTCATGAATTCGGGCATTATGCCACGAATTTTCCACACAATAAGGCAAGAAATAAGACCTTAGGAGGAGCATCATGTGAAGCCTTGGCTTCACATTTCGAGCTTGACTTTACCCTCATTTCATGCATGGCCAGCAGAGTGATGGGAAGCATGTGGTACTTGGACTTAGGTGCATTGTTCCACATGAAATGGTGTAGAGACTTTTTCAATGACATGCAAGAAAAAAATATTTGCAAATGCACATTGAGATGGGGGAAGACGAAAGGTATAGCGCGATCGGGGTTTGTACAGACACCTTTTATAGGGAGTTGGGCTCCTTCCTTAGGCTCAAGGATACCATGTTTGTTCTGGGCCTAAAGAAAAATCTCGTCTCTGTTGCAATTTTGGAAGATTGTGGTTATGATGTGATCTTCATCAAAGGAAAGGAATTCCTAAGACATGTAGCAACTAGACAAGTGAATCATATCAGGGTTTGGGTGAAGAACCTGTATAAGCTATATGTGGAGTATTGCTTTGCATTAAGCACAAAGGTGTAGAAGGTGCAGAGCCACGATGTCGGTGAAATTTTGCATAGAATACTTTTTCATTTGCATCATGGCACCCTGAAAATCATGCAGCAAACAACCACAAGGCTCCCTAAAGGAGCACTTGAGCAACAGGATGTATGAAAAGGATGTATTTTGGGGAAGTATGCAAAATCCATATTCCATGATCGAGACAAGCACATGTATTCCTAAAAATGATTTAAACTAATATTTGTGGACCTTTCTCGACAGCCTCCACTAACAGTCACAAATATTTTTCCCATTTTTAGTGATGACTTCTCACAGAAGTGTTGGATCTTCTTCATGCATAAGAAAGAGGAGACATTCTCCAAGTTCATTGAATTAAAGGCACTGGTTGAGAAAGAAACCGATAAGAAGGTGAAGGCTCTGAGGAGTGATCAGGGAGGTGAATACATGTCGAATGAATTTAAAAAATTATGTGCAAAAGAAGGAATTCGACGAGAGTTGAAAGCACCCCACAACACACAACAGAATGGGGTGGCTGAGAGAAATAACCGTAGCATTGTGTGAGCAGCGAGGGTGATGTTGCATGACCAAGTCCTACCTTTGTAGTTTTGGGTTGAAGCATGCAACACAGTGGTCTATTTGCAGAATCGGAGTCCTCATCGAATTTTGGGCATGATTACACCAGAGGAGACTTTCGCGGGGAGAAATCTAGATGTGTCGCACTTCAATATTTTTAGAGCCTCTGTTTACTTCCATGTCTCTAAAGAATCAAGGAAGAGGCTAGAGCCGACAACATAATTGGGGGCATTTGTGGGATACATGGAAACTCCCCACAACTACTGTGTGTACTTTCCATCCCTCAGAATGACAGTTGTGCAAAGGGATGTAAAATTTAATGAAGGGAAAGCGATGTGGTGCTCTCTTGAGAGGGAGCTTTAGATCCCACCAGAAGAGTAGCTTTTAGCTCCAAAGGAGGAGCCTCGGGAAGTTGTGGAGCAGCCACAAATTAAGGAGCAAAGAGTGGAGACATAAACTCAAGCATAACCATCCAGAGAAGGCAGGAAAAGGACTATGGAAGATGAGAGACTTGTGCGGGATGTGAAGGAGAATGTGGGTGCTCCTTCAAATGTGCGCAATCAGAGACGGTCACCAGATCGATACACTAGTTACATGGCTCTAATGACTGAGCTTGTAGATATTGATCCATCATCTTTCCAGGAAGCAATAGAGCAACCTGTATGGGTTGATGCAATGGTAGAGGAATATGAATCCATTGTAAATAATAGTGTTTGGGAAGTGGTCCTTGTTACCACTCAAACTAGAAAGGGACCTAAAAGGGGTTCCTAGGAGGGAAATTGCTACGTCAAAGGAAATGACGGAGACTTGGCCCATTGTCACCACAGTTAAGACTCCCTGCTCTTTACGGGCTTTCACCAATGGGAGGATACCCAGATGTTTTAGGAAGTCACTTTTAAGGTATAGGTCAATGAATAGGTGTGAAGTGACCCTAAAAACCATTTCCCTGTGATATAATAAAGAGTGGTACTTTATTGCCTTTTAAGCAAGGGACTTGATCTTTTAAGGAAAGAGGTGTGAGGATTAGAGGACAAGGATGAAAGGTACAACTTGTAGAGGTACTTCCTTATCCCTAAAATCCTATAATAAATTGGATTCCCAAATGGTCCTTGATGAATAATCTTTAACAAAAAATATGACCACGCGGGAACAAGTGGACCTAGCCCAAGTTCGGGGATGGAATATAGCAACCAAGATGCTCCTATCCCGGACAAGGTGAGGGGGAAGGATCAAACAATAATTTTTACTTCAAAAGGTGAAATTGATCCTGCCATGTGTTAGCCTTGGGAAACACAGGGAAAAACTTGGTCCTAGAGCTAGGGCTTGAGGTACTGAGAGATTCCCCTGTCGTAATTGGCCCAAATTCGGAGGAGAGCAAGGGGACCCACCATCGTTGTTTCTTCTAGGAGATCGAAGTTTTCCTGTGGCTAGACCCTTCGGAGTTTGATTCCATTAGGATAATTTTGAGGTATAAAATGGGCCTCCTAAGGAAATTATAAAATAATAGTGAAAATAATGAAATAAGATTAGATTACATCATCAAATTTTAGAGGGAAAAAAGAAAAAACTATTTTTTCAACTCGTAATTTCAACTTATCTCCCTATGGGTTTACTCAAATTTCTAGCAGAAACACTTGTTGGAGGCAAAATTTGATTCCTAATCCAATGAGTACCCATGTTTCATATTTTCTATGGGTGTTGCTACACGAAAAATTAGAAATATATGAAAAACGTGATTGCAATCATATTTTTCATGTATTTCTCATTTTTCGTGTAGTAGAGTCCATCGAAAGTATGCAACATGACTACTCCTTAGATGCAGAATTAAATTTTGCATCCAATGACTACTCTCGCTTGAAATTTGAGTAAAACCTTAAGGAAATAAGTTGAAAAAATAGTTTTATTATTTTATTATTTTTTGATCTTTTTACCTTTTTACCCCAAAAATGGTGAATCATCCCCCATGGTTGACATTATCAACTTGAATCCTATTGGTTCTTATAAAGTTTATTTTGGTTGTACATTTTTTTTAGGAGACCCATTTTAGACCTCAAAAGTTCTCTAATGCCTAGGAAACCTAATGGGGATAGACCTAGGGAAAAGAGGGAAAAGTCTAAAAATAGGGGAAATTGACCACCTTTTTGTGAGGGACCAGTGCCTAATTCACTTGGGGATATGGGGTCAAGAATGATAATGAATAAGAATTCAGTTTCTTGTTCAAGGAGACCCATAAAGTCAGCTTCATCCAATGTTAAGGGAAATATAAGAAAAGATGCATACTTATCGATAAAAAATGATCTCTGGAACATTTCATTCATCTAACATTGGCCCATACATAGAATAAGTTAAATAGACACATAATTCCACATTTCCATCATGCAGCAATTAGCCCTAATTATAGTGAAATCCAGTAGCATGAAGCAACAAGAAAAATAGCATCAAATTTACACTTACATTGTTAGAAAGTATATCCAACCGGCATCAATTTACACATAAAAAGCTCAAGATAGAAATAGCCCAAATCCATACATCAAAATTCATCCATCATCCAAAATAATCCTCTAAGGATAAATGTGAAGTTCTCTAAAGATAGAGAGATCCCAAGTGAAGTGATGATATAAATGAATCCAACTAACATCAATTTATACCCATTTTAAGAGTTCGAATTAGCATATGAGCCTACATTAGCCCCTAATAATAAAATAATGTGCAAATAAAACCTCTATTGGTGAGAACCCCTCCAAACTAGTTCATGAATGGAAAAATAAGCCTCTTAGGGGGGGAAATAGTAATATATACATATCGTGGGGCCCTCCAAAGGCCTGATAATACCCTGAAGTGCCATAATGAGGAATAAACTACTCAAAATATGATGGACAAGGGGGTGGCCCTTGTTCTCCAAGTATTATATATGTGGTTCACCCAATGGGTGTGGAGGCACATAAATGACCCCATTGGTCTCCATATGAATTGAAGATCCCTGTAAATCCTTTGCAAGGGCTCGAGTGATGGAATGAACATTGTCATGACATCGTCCAAGCCCTAGGACACCTTCCAAGAGTGTGGGGCTCATGTGGGGACTGCTAGGCATAGTGTACCAAGCACATCATCATCATCCCAAAAGTGGATCGCTAGTAATCTTTGAACATCGATGGGGATACGTGGAGTGTTGTCTGCTGCTATGGAGGCCAATGTCTCTCTATGCACACCCTATATGTGCTAATGTATCCCTCTGGGGGTTAGGACCCTGTATAGGGAGACCAAACCCAAATGGAAACCACCTGCAATATTGTATAAGATCCAATGTTTCCCCTAGGCTTCTAGTACAACCAGTCATTAGATTAATCGTGTAAAATATATTACAAATCATGGATAACAAAGTGGGCACTTCACAATGGCATGCTCTTCTGTAGTGGCCTTTGGCATGTGCTAGTGTCTCCATACCCCAAAATGGGTTAGCCATGTACCTTATTAAGTAGTTTCAGCACTTAAAGGGGATAGTAGGTCCAAGGTACATCCTTTAAATAGGGGTGGAAAATGATAAATAAGTGAAATGGAGTAGGGAATGCAAAGGGTAATCTTGGGCCACGGATCGAGGCATAGGGGCATCCAGATAAAGGGAATCCCACACCAAGGTATATAATGTGTAGGAGGGAGCAATCATGGGACATGAGGTGTCACGACATTGACTTTTCCACCCTTCTTTATATGTCTTTTATCTTTTATGAATTTTATTTAATTAACTGCTCGGGGCTCAAGGATAAGAGCATGATGTGTCAAATATAGCAGTGATTACCCCTTTAAGGTAGGGCGGTTCATTTCCCCCCAACTATTTGGACAATCATGGGTTCCTGAATGACAAAGGACGCCCGTCTAGGGCCTATGGAACTAAGGTGATGGCCATGGGTATGGGGAAGAGCTCGTGTATTGGGTTTTTCCCACGTGCTAATTATTTTTTTGTCCCGACCATCTTTTGCATTTTTTGGTACAATTTCATGTTAAGTGTGGCCAATTATGCATTTTATTTTTCTTTTAGCTGCTTCAACCTCCGGGGCATCATTCCTGACATGACCCAAGGTGGTGGCAAGGGAATAGGGAGGCTAGCCCTGTGTGAACCCATGGGGGCTATGTGGACCCAGGTAGGAGAAATGATGAACGAGGGTATAATGAGTGGAAAGGGAGTAACATATGCGGATAAAGGTGCGAGACCACGCACCCAAAGTCAGGGTTTCCCAAGTAGCACTACCCTAGAACCAAATGGTCAATAAAGGAGATCCCATGGGACTAAAATGCAAAGGTAACACCCAAAAGATATCAAGGAGACGGGAGCACAAACTAAGCCCACTCTTTCCGGAAAATCCCCCCCTTAATCCATTCTTAGAAGTATCCATGATAAGTAAACCCAATACTCAACTACCAAATGACAACACATACCTTTAGATTCAGGAGGCCTACCTTCAAACATACGATCAATACAGATGGGTGAGGGACCACATGGTTGGCTCAGGTGGCAGAGAAATGGCACAATGAGCTAGAAGGAGGCTGCAAGGGGTTGTTCGCTGTCGGCTGATGTCCATCATGGAGAAAAAATTCTCCTAGGGAGATCACCCACAAAGTGGTGGTTAACAATCCCAAGACCAACAAATAAATTAGTTGTGGGTTTGTGATGGATCTTCAAGGTAAAGCAGGGAGTAGACGGAAGCATAGATATGTATAAGGCTAGATTTTTGGCCAAGGGGTACTCTCAATTTGAAGGGATTGACTATGAGGATACGTTTTCTCCTGTAGCAAGGTAATCATCCATTAGATCAATTCTTTCTTTGGTTGCGCAGATGGGGCAAAAAATCCACCAGATAGATGTGAAAACAACATTCCTCTATGGAATTATTGAGGAAAAGGTGTACCTAAACCAACTAGAATTCTTTGAGACTTTTGATCGAGAGTCTCATTTTTGCAAAGTCAACCGAGCATTGTAAGGTCTCAAGCAAGCACCCTCTACTTGGTACACCAAGATCGATAGCTATCTCACTGGTTTGGGTTTCACCAAATTGAAGTGGATGCAAACCTCTATCATATCTTGGTAGGAGGTAAATTGTTAATTATTGTCTTATATGTTGATGACTTGATTTTAATTGGTGATGAATAGTTGATCATATCTTGCAAGGAGTACCTTGCAAGAGAATTTGAAATGGACATGGGTCTCATACACTACATCCTCGGATTGGAAGTATGAAAAGGCGATGGGGAACTATTTGTCGCTCAAGGAAAGTATGCAAATGAGATACTACAGATGTTTTGCATGGAGAGTTTCAAACCCATGGAGACACCTCTAGCGATCAACTAGAGGAAGGAGGATGCCACTTTAGGTAAGGAAATGGATGCTACCATTTATCGGCAGCTAATACGTTCACTAATGTACCTTGTGAACACACAACCAGATATTTGTTATGCAATCAACCAGTTGAGCCAAACTATGGTTAGGAGAACCAAATTATTTGGAGGGGAGCTAAGCATGTTCCACGGTACCTTAGAGGCAATACTTAGTGTTTAGTCTCAATCTAGTCTCCTAAATTGAGCTCATTTAATTGTCAACCAGGGTTGGTAAACTGCTGAAGTGAAGTGTACTGTATGTACCTAGGTGTTTGTTTCTTAATGCATTGTGTGTAGTATTTTATGATGTTTTTGGTCTTTTGTGATGATTTCTGATGTTTTTGATCTTTTGGTGGTTTTATGTTCACAAGGAAAATGACTAGAAAGCTAATGGAAGGAAGCTAATGATTAGAAACAGAGTGAAACCTAATTGGTTGATGTCAAATGGTAAATGCAAATGCAATACTAAAAACAGAATTAAATCTAAACTATGAATAAGCAAAAGCAAAGCTTGATAATGACTTTTAAGCAAATGATTCAAAACACAAACTAAACTTGTCAAATTCTTTCATCAAAGGCTTTTGAGAGAGAGCTTGAAACATGGTCAACTAAGCATGCAAATCTTCCTAACTAAACAGTTTAAACAACTAACTTATAATGATGCAACATTTTTTCCTTGATTAGAGATTTGTTGAAGTATGTTTGGAACAAAACATTTATACCATCATAAGATCTTCTACTCTAAAGCTAATTCCTAACTCTATTCTGCAATTTAATTGAATGTCACAAAACCTTACTCAAGAGTTATTGATTTCTTTTCAAAGTAGTCTTTTGAGGGAGGGCTTTGTTTATGAAATGATAAGGAAATTGCAGAGGTACTTCAGGCCTTAAAATGATGTTGTCTTCCGTTCATATGGTGATGAATCAATTATGGATTTTAGAACAAGAAGAGGTTTGCAAATAATGAAGGTTGTTTTGTTAATCTTAACAACTGAAGTAATCTAATGTGCAGTGAAAGACAACTAAATGTGGAGTGCAAATGCAATGAATTGAACTACAACTGAACCTAAAATGTCACTAGCCTAAAACAGTGTTGAACTACAAGTCATTATCAAACTTAAAACCAAATAACTGAGCATGAATTAAGTGCAATTAAACTCCGGAGCATCCTAACTAGGCTATCATGCATTATTCTATGGAATTATACAGTCTGTTTGTCCATCATGATTGGTATTTTGGAAGAGTTCCTTCTTGTGGAAGAGTTTTTAGAACAATCCTGACTGTGTAATTGAGTGCAAATGCAAATGTAAACACTGAAAGCAATGAAAAACTAAGATATCATAGCCATCTCCTACCCATCATTATGATATTTTGGACAAGCGTTTAAGAGCAAGAGCAGCGATGGTACTTAGTGAAAACACACAACTAAAACGTTCAAGATCACAATCATGCTTAAGATAGTATAAAGATTTCTTGGAAGAGTTTCTTCTTGTGGAAGAGTATTGAGCATAAGTATAACTGTGATGGTGAATAAAAGAGATTACAATTAAATCCTACAATACTATAGCCATTTCCCATTCATCATTATAATCTTTTGGAAGAGCTTCTTCTTGTGGAAGAGTTAGAATGAGTATAACTATAGTAACTAATGAAAACAACTACAAATTCAACTTCAAACGTAAAGGCAGCTAGAATACTTATCTAAATTACGCAAATAAATCTGTGCAAGAGGCAGGGGCCCTCTACCACCTGACGGAATCTAACTCCAAATCAAATCAACGCTTTTAAAACAACACTGTCTGCTTCATTAAAAGTGAAATAACTTGAACAGAGCACTCTGCTTCTTCAGAAATGTAGCACAGGATCTAAGCAGAATCTAGAACAAAATCTAGCCTAGCTCTCGGTTTCCCAAGTGTTTATATAACAAATGTAAATAACAAGACTTGCAACAATTTCAGGAACATTGTCTTTTCTTATCGGAATCATATTAGGACTCTTGAAGTGGCTGCGTGAAAAGGAAAAAGACATCTGGACTGAGACAGTCCTAATAGAAGTCTGTCTTCCTAAATGTGTTCTCACGTTCCAAAACCATACCCAGAATTCGTTTCTTCCTTCATGGTGAGCAACGAACCATGTAGACATGACGTGGAATATGCCCATATGCGGTTTTTCTTGAGAGGCCACCTGGAACATACTCAAACGTGAAGATAGCTGCAGAATCGCCGGTTAGCTACGGAATGTCTGCATTCTGCAGCTAGTTCCGGTCAAAATGCATTACAATGACAAAAATCATAAAACTTAGCAAGTCAGTCATGTTAATCATTCTAAAAGTAATTTTAACTAAATTCATTGATCAATTGGGTCTGGAATAGCAATGGACAAAGGAAAATAAGGTAAAGTGGAATGAAAGAAAGCACAATCTTGAGGCTCAACATACCCCCACTGCTGACTTCTTGCATGTCCTCATGCAAATTATCCTATGAACTCAGAGGCTTCTGCAAGAACATCTAATCCTCTCCTTCTCCTTTGCCTGGAAGCTAAAGATCCTCTGGGTTTTCTGATAACAAGTTTGAACCTTAGGTTGGTAAGTGCCCTGATTAGCTTCTTGTTCCTTTGCTTCAACTTTTCATTGGTCTTTTCCACTTTGTCTATATGTAGGGATAAGGTTGAGTTCATATCAGTTTTGAGCTTGACTTGATCTTTGAGAATTTCATTCTCATTTTTGATGTCTCTATTAAGTATTTCCAACTCATACCTATCCCTTCTTAATACATCTATTTCAGACAGTGGAAGACTAGGGGTTCTCTCCTTGCTTTCTGAAGCTCTCCTTTCCAAAGTTTCCACATAGTCATAAATTTCTTGTTGAGCAGGGTCAATTTCAGGGGTTCCTTCATTAAAATCCTCTTCAACATCTTCTTCAATGGATGTTTCCTCATCTTCTATATTAATAACCCCTGTTTGTTTGATTTGAGTTTTCCTTAGTTTCCCCTTTAGTCTGTGGCTTCTTCTAGGCTGAGAAGATCCCTCTCCTTTCTCCATGGCAGATTTCCTGATTACCTTTTCTTCCTTAAGCTGTCTCTTGATTTGAGTCAACTTCTCTGAAATGATTTCCTCACTACTTTCTTGGACTGTTTTATCAGTTTCAACTTTTGAAGTCCTCCATTTCCTGCTTCTCTTTGTAGGCTGTGGTTCAGGTGAGGGCTCTTTTGGCTCTTCAAAATGATTTCTTGTCAAGAAATTGTCCCATGTATCATTTGTTTTGGCTAAATGATGTTCAATCAAAATTTTAACCAAACCATGATGATATAAAGTTGTCTCTGAAAATTGAACCCTTCTTTGAACACAGGAAGCCATCTTTTTCAAGCTTTGGAGCAAGAAATAGGGTAGGTTTAAGTCTTCCCCCAGAAAATGCATTATCAGTCTAATGTGGTAGACATAAAATGTACCATATCTACCCTCACATGTAATAAATTTTTGCAGAAGAAGTAATATGTTTCTCCATTTATTTTTCAATGCAGAACTTGGAATTCCTTTCTTAAATATAGTGACATCCATACCTGGTGATTTTAGAATTTGCTTCCAGGATTCATTGTGGAATTCTCTGTTTTTGAACCATCTCTCTCCATTTCTAAGCAACCCTGTAGCTTCTGCAATGAAAACTTCAGTGAAAGTAAATTTGACATCCCCCACTTCAACTTCAGCTCCTTGAAATGATCTTGCAAATGTTTTAGTGACTTCTTTGTGGAAGCCATTAAATTTCTCCAAAAATTGAAGCCATCCTATCTGTTACAACATTTCTTTGCATTGAGGGTAGCCTTCTAAATATTTTGAACCCACTGGTTCAGTTCTTACAATGAAACCCATAATTGCTTCTTCAATGTTCAGATTAACACTCTTCTACCCACAGAAACAATAACTTTCACCTTCGAATTGAAATGGCTTCAAGTTCTTAATGACAATGGCTTCAAACTTCGCAATGACATACCTCTGATTGACAGTGACAACAGCTTCAAACTTCGAGCTGATATACCTCTGGTTGACAATGAAAACAGCTTCAAAACTTCGGGCTGATATCCCTCTGTTGACAATGGAACTTTGGACTGATATGCCTCTGTTTGACAGTGACAAATGGCTTCAAATTTTCCACACTACTATACCTCTGTCTCTCAGTGGCAAATGACTTCAAATTCTTCTTTGCTATACCTCTGTGTTTATAGTGATAATGCTCAATCCATGCCCACAGTGATACTTTGTCTGCCCACGGAATCAAATGGCTTCAAATTCTTCAATGCTATACCTCTGTGTTTACAGTGATAATGCTTTGATATTCAAACTAGTATCATTTTGCTCTGCTCTCGATGATAAGAATATCTCTGTCTACGGAATGAAATGCTGGCTACAGAATGGAGTGATGGCAGTGGTCACGGAATGAGGTAATGGAGTGAGGTGGAGGAAACGAATTAATGATTGAAAAGACGGCGGAGATTTTACAACGGCAAAAAGAATCATTATTGAATGATTTGGTTAAGAGACGTGAAGAATTCAAATACTTCGGCCACTTTAACCGCTTAAATGATGTCGGGCATGGAATTTGAAATGAGAGATTTTAATCCAAAGTTTGTGGAGGGTTTATTGGTCTTGATCAATAAAAATAATTAAAACAACCTTTTCGAACAATTCATAACTAAAACTATGCTAAACTTTATGAAATGCCATTATAATCTAAACTTGTTACCTCTGCTTTTCATTTGATTTTTTGTAGTCTTTGTCTTCTTTGTTCACCTTTGGAAGAGTCTTCATAATCCTTCTTGATGCTTTTTATTCATGGATACACTGGATCATTTTGTTGCAATTCTAATGTCTGTTGACTAATGCCTTTAGGATTTGTAGCTGCGGAATGTCTGGCTAGCTGCGGAAAGGCTGAACAGCTGCAGAATGTACCTGTAGAGCATTTTGATCATGGGATGGAGTGTTTTTGGAAATATAGGTGAAATGTTATGTGATATGAATGGAGATGGATGATGTGTTATGATATGTATGAAGTGGATGATGAAATGGAATGGATTCAGTTTATGAAATGGAGTGAAAGAACATAAGAACTGCCCTGCAATCCATGATATGTTTTATTCATTTACAGCAAGACATTAGACTTTAAATCTTGACATGAAAAATGAGATGGAGGGAGTATGAAATGAGATGAATGAAACATGGAATGAAGTAGAATATGAATGAATGAATGAAGTGGAGTATGGATGGATAGGTGAATGAAGTGAAATGAAATGAGATGGATCATAAGCACTATGGATCTGAACTTATGATTTTTTTTTTAAACAGCTGCTTGCAAAAACAAAATAGAAAAGTTAGAGTGTCAGAGAGACTCTGATTTTCACCCTATCTTTTCTGTATAAACATGCCAATCAATGATTGGTTTTCATGTTTATACCTTTTCTTTTTTCTTTTTTCTTTTTTTTTCTTTTTTTTTTCAAAGAAATACTTCAGAAAATTTAATCAAGTTGATGAAGAAGAAAAATTCTTCTTCATTAACTTCACATCATTGCATTCTTGGAACTTCTTGACAAATTCTTCTCTTGAGAGTGGTTTGTGATACAGTTTCAATATATGACCATTCACAAGAAAAGTGACATCTTCTTCATCTATAGTTCTGATTTTTATTGCCCCATTATCAAAAATTTCAACAATTTCATATGGCCCAAGCCAATGTGTCTGAAATTTACCTTGAAAATCCTTGAATTTTGAATCAAACAAGAGAGCTCAGTCACCCTCTTTGAATTTCTTCTCTTTGATGTACTTGTCATGCCATCTAGCCCTTTGTTGTTGGACTAGACTTTTTTTCTGAACTGCATCTTGTCTGATCTCATCCAATTCATTAATTTGCTCCAGTCTATGCTTTTGTGCCTCTGTTAAATCAAGTCCTAGCTAAACTGCCATTTTGAAAGTTTGAATCTGGAACTCTATGGGAAACAAAACTTGCTTTCCATAAACAAGCTCATAAGGAGTATGGCCTGTTGTGTTTCTCCATGTAGTTCTATAGGCCCACAAGGCTTCAGGAAGCCTATCCACCCAATCTCTTCTATGTAAATGAACAGTCTTTGTTAGGATTCCTTCAATGATCTTATTAGTAGATTCCACTTGACCATTTGCTTGTGGATGATAAGGAGTAGATTTTCTATGTCTGATTTTGTACTTCTCCATCATTTTCTCCACTAGCCTTGATGTAAATTGAGCTCCTTGATCTGTAACAATTTCCTTGGGACACCAAAACGAGTAAAAATATCCTCAAAAAGAAAAGTAACTACAGATGATTCATTAGCAACAAGTAATGGTTTAGCTTCTACCCATTTAGTAACATAATCAGTGCAAACTAATATATATTTCTTTTGTCTTGATGGAGGACTAATAGGTCCTACAAAATCCAAAGCCCATTTTTCAAAAGGTTCAATGTGTACCCGAGGTTGTAATGGCATCTCACCTGAAGGAGAAGGTTTCCCTACCCTTTGGCAACTGTCACACCTTTTGACATACTCCCTTGCATCTTTAAACAAAGATGGCTAATAATATCCTAAATTAAGAATCTTATAGGCTGTCCTCTTATCTGCAAAGTGTCCGCCACAAGGTTCATCATGACATGCCTTGAGAATTTCAGTCATCTCATCTTCACGAACACACCTTCTAATGATCAAATCTGGACCTGTCTTGTACAACTCATTAGCGACCCATGAATATCTTGCACTATCATTAATGATTTTTCTTTTATCCCTTGCATTCATAATCGAAGGAAATTTTCCTGAAACTAAATAATTAGCAATATCAGCAAACCATGGAGTTTGAGTAGAAATTGCAAAAAGATATTCATCGGGAAATTGATCTTCAACCGGAGTGTCATCTTTGATATTTTGGAGTCTAGATAGGAAATCAGCGACTGTGTTTTGTTTTCCAGGCCTATCTAGAATAGTAATGTTGAATTCTTGTAAGAGCAACAACCATCTTATAACTCTGCCATTAGTGATTGATTTGTTCATTAAGTATCTAATTGCAGAATGATCAGTGTGAATAAAAGTTTCATAGCCTGTTATATAGTGTCTAAACTTGTTTATGGCATGAACAACAGCTAAAAACTCTTTTTCAGTTACAGTATAGTTTAACTCTGCAGGAGTCAAATTTTTACTGATATAATAGATGGCATAGGGAATTAAATCTTTCTGTCCCAATACTGCTCCCAGAGCTGTATCGGAAGCATCCGTCGAGATATGAAAAGGTAACTTCCAGTTAGGTCCCCTTAATATAGGTGCTTCAGAAATTTTGGTTTTCAGGGTTTCAAAAGCTAACTGGCAATCAAAAGTCCACTTGAATTCACAATCTTTGGTGAGTAATTTGAAGAGTGGAGATGCTATTTTGGTGAAGTTTTCTATAAATCTCCGATAATACCCTGTAAATCCTAGAAAACTTCTAACATCTCTTTGACAACTTGAAATGGATAGGTTAGAAATGACTTCAACTTTTGCCTCATCAACTCTAATCCCATCCCCTGAAATGTGGTGCCCTAAAACAATACCTTCAGTAAACATCATAAAACATTTTTCATGACTAAGTGAAAGGTTTGTTTCTTGACATCTTTTTAAGACTTTTTCCAGGTTTTCTAAAGCCTCTTCAAATGTATTCCCATAAACTGTGAAATCATCCATGTACACCTCTACACAGTCATGTATTAGATCCGAAAAAATTCCTAACTCTGCCCTTTGGAATGTTGCAGGGGCATTGCATAATCCAAATGGTAATACTCGGTAAGCATAGGTACCCCAGGGACAGGTGAATGTGGTTTTGTCTTGGTCTTCAAGTGCTACTTGGATTTGATTGTAACCACTAAACCCATCTAGGAATGAGAAGTACTTTTTGCCAGCTAATGTATCTAATACTTGATCTATGAAAGGTAAGGGAAAATGGTCTTTAAGAGTAACTTTATTTAGTTCTCGATAGTCAACACACACCCTTCATTTTCCATTTTTCTTTGGCACAATTACCAAAGGAGAAATCCACTATCTGAAATAGGATAGATGAAATTAACATTTAACAATTTTTTCAATTCCTCTTTAACAATTTCCATAAGATTTGGATTCATCCATCTTTGAGGTTGTCTGATTGGTTTGCAATTTGCCTCTATATAGATGTGATGAGTACAAGTCTTGGGGCTTATCCCTTTCATGTCAGTGTATTCCCATGCATAAACAGAAGAATGTCTCTGTAATACTTTGACTAACTCTTCTTGTTGAGATTTTTCTAGGTTCTTATTTATGTTCAAAGTTTTGCCTGGAAAATTTTCACTTATAGAGCTGCCAAATTTGTCCATAGAATGAAGAGACATCTGCCTAGATGACAAAAATTTAATATTGGATCCCTCCTGAAATGATTCATGTTTGTGTTCTGGAGAGGATTCAAAGTTTTCTAAAGTATTCAGAATTTGATTATCTTCACTAATTTCTGAAATTGTGAAGAGTGGTTGTAAATATTCTTCATCCTCTATCCATTGATTGTCATCTAGATCTGTAATTGTCCTAACTGGAGGATATAAAGTAAATTTCTTAGTTGAACTACCATCAGAAATATACATATCACCGGACCTACAACTAATAAAAGCATCAGCTGTAGCCAACCAAGGTATTTCTAATATCACAGGATGGCCTCCTAGATTATTCTTAGGAGTTAGAATCATGAAATCCACAGGGTACTCCCAAGAATCTAGGGACACTGGAATGTCTTCTATTACCCCATCTGGTTTGATCACAGATCTGTCTGCTAATTGTAATAATGTGGGTGTAAAGAGAAGATTAGGAAGTTTCAGTTTGTCCATGATTTGTCTACTCATGATATTTATTGTTGCTCCTAAATCAATGAGTGTGTTTTGAATTTCAATTCCATTGATGTGAATTTTGACAATTGGATTTCCTGGGTCAAGATACTTTGGAATAGCAATTTTGCCCATCATAATGTCTGCTATTTGTCCTACCAGTTGAATTTTCTTGGTTTCTCTTATTCTTTTTCTTGTTGTCTTCATACTCAACTCCTTTATTGTTTTGGCTAAAATTGGGATTTCTTTGATGGCTTGCAATAATGGAATTTTAATGCAAACATTTCTCAATTCATCTAAGAAATCATAATTAGGCACCATGATTTGTTTTTCTACACCTCTATCAATTTGTAATATTTTCGGAAAGGGAGGTATAGAAGTAGTTGTGGATGGTTGCTCTAATACAGGAGTTGGATTTATTGGATCTTTTTGTTTTATTTTTTCAGTGTTTGGGTCTTGAAAGGATGTGTTTTCCTCAAGACTTTTATTCACCCGTAGGGAGTATTCCTCAGAATTATCTTGTTCTTGTATGATCACAGAAGGTTTCCTCTTTTCAAGTATTCTTCCAGACCTCAGTTGAACATCACTAAGGTCTAGAGGAGTAATTAAATAAGTTGGAAACTATTGGCCTTTTATCATGTATGTATTCTGAGGGTTCTTATTATTGGGGTTTGGTAGGGGTTGAGCAGGCAATTGATTTGATTTTTGAGGGAAGGGTAATGAAAGTGGTTGATTTTGATGTGGTTGGTTTTTATGATGTTTTTGAGGATTTTTTTGAAAATTTTGTTGAAGATTTTGAGGAAAATTTTGTTGAGGATTTTGAGGATAAAAATGTGGGTATGGTGGATAGGATGGTGGATACTGATAGTATGGAGAGTATCTTCCATAGGGACTTTGTGTTCCTTGTGCCTAGGACTGAGATTGATTTTGAAATTGGGGCCAAGGTTGCTGCCAAGGATTCCAAGGTGGAGGTTGATTATACATTTGATCATGGAATCCTTGTGTCTGAGGTCCCTGCCAAGGTCTTCTAGATACAAAATTGAGAGACTGTGGAATCTGTAGGAGTTTCCTCCTGAAAGACAGCTTTGAGACCAGGAAGAGAAGGAAAATTCTTGGTTTCATGTTTTTTAGAACAAATGACACAGGTTTCTACAACTTTTACATCCAAAGGACACTCTCTCAAGGCATGTTTCTTTCTACATTTGGGACAAAAGATTTCCAAGGCATCAGATTCAGCTTTTTTCTTGTTTTGTATCTTAAGGGTGTCTATTTGTTCACTAAGACTCCCTAAGATGTTAGATTTGAAATCATCAAGCATGTGTCCTATTTCTGATCTACTTACTGTCCCAGAAGCAGACTTACTTGCCCTTGCAAGAGTAGGATCTCTTGGACCTTTTATAGTTTTAGATTTCCCTCTTGAAAGGTTGATACATAACTCAGATATTTCAGGTAATGTGAGCTGTGATATATCCCCCTTTCCCATCATGTTAAGGATATCCAACCATTCATCCCTAATTGTTTTCAACAAAAGAGCTTTTAAGGTGTCTTGATCTAGGTTTTCCATTTTTGCCCTTTTGATGTTGTAATTGAATCTCTCCAACAAATCTTCCAAATTTTCATCTTATTTTTGTAACATCTTGAACACTTCTTCCTTATGATTAACCGGCATACAATAATCCAAATATATCTCTAGAAATGCTTGTTTCATGTCTTCCCAGGTTCTAATAGAACTGCTGATCAGACTCATAAACCACTTCAATGCTGCTCCCTTCAAAGTTGAAGGAAATAATTTCAATTTTTGAGAATCTTGTAAGTAGTCATAAGTTCTACAAAGCACTTCAAATTCGAATAAGAAGGTTTCAGGATCTTCAGTTTTAAGTCCATAGAAGTTTGGAAGGACAGAGGGTGAAATATTTTTCATGGTTGTATTGGTTTCTTCATCAATTATAGGAAACCCAAAAGAGCTTCCTATTCTACCTCTTCCTCCATCTGCACCTCTACCTCCTTCTCCTCTACCTCTACCTCTACCTCCAAATAGTGTGTGTTCTCCATTAAAAACTCCTCCTCCTCCTTCTTCTGCCATGGTTGACTCTCTTGTGGAAGTGGAAAGGTTTGTGTCCCTAACAGGAGTTTTTAGATCTTCTTCTATGGCAGGTTTAGTGGATGAAGTGGAAGACTTTTCTAATGGGATATCTGATTTTAGATCTTCTAGAAGTCTAGGATCAAGAGAGGATGGAATATGGGTATGAGTTGAAGGTGTACTAGCTCTGGATCTAGATGAAACAAGTGGTGTTCTAGAAATCAAACTTCTGCCTCTGTTGCTTATAAATCTTCCCCTTGAATCTCTCTCCCTACGCATATAATTGTTTTTGGATGCTAAGAAACAAAGGTTACCTAGTTTTCACTTCCCCGACAATGGCGCCAAAATGTTTGGTCTCAATCTAGTCTCCTAAATTGAGCTCATTTAATTGTCAACCAGGGTTGGTAAACTGCTGAAGTAAGTGTACTGTATGTACCTAGGTGTTTGTTCTTAATGCGTTGTGTGTAGTGTTTTGTGATGTTTTTGGTCTTTTGTGATGATTTATGATGTTTTTTGTCTTTTGGTTGTTTTATGTTCACAAGGAAAATGACTAGAAAGCTAATGGAAGGAAGCTAATGATTAAAAACAGGGTGAAACCTAATTGGTTGATGTCAAATGGTAAATGCAAATGCAATACTAAAAACAGAATTAAATCTAAACTATGAATAAGAAAAAACAAAGCTTGATAATGAATTTTAAGGAAATGATTCAAAACACAAACTAAACTTGTCAAATTCTTTCATCAAAGGCATTTGAAAGAGAGCTTGAAACATGGTCAACTAAGCATGCAAATCTTCCTAACTAAATAGTTTAAACAACTAACTTATAATGATGCAAAATTTTGTCCTTGATTAGAGATTTGTTGAAGTATGTTTCGAGTAAAACATTGATACCATCATAAGATCTTCTACTCTAAATCTAGTTCTTAACTCTATTCTGCAACTCATTTTTATAGCACTACACTTCTCTCAAAGGTTATAGATTTTTGAAATAGTCTTTTGATGAAATGTTTGTTTGTGAGATGATAAGGATGTTGCAGAAGTACTTCAGGCCTTAAAATGATATTGTCTTCTGTTCATATGTTTATGAATCAATTACATATTTTAGAACAAGAAGAGGTTTGTGAATAATGAAGGTTGTTTTGTTAAGTTTAACAACCGAAGTAATCTAATATGCAGTGAATGGCAAATGAATATGGAGTGCAAATGCAATGAGTTGAACTACAACTGAACCTAAAATGTCACTAGCCTAAAATAGTGTTAAACTACAAGTCATTATCAAACTTAAAACAAAATAACTGAGCATGAATTAAGTGCAATTAAACTCCAGAGTATCCTATCTAAGCTATCATGCATTATTTTATGGAATTATACAGTCTGTTTGTCCATCATGATTGGTATTTTGGAAGAGTTCCTTCTTTTGGAAGAGTTTTTAGAACAATCCTAACTGTGTAATTGAGTGCAAATGCAAACATAAAGACTGAAAGAAATGAAAAACTAAGATATCATAGCCATCTCCTACCCATCATTATGATATTTTTGACAAGATTTTAAGAGAAAGAAAAACTATGGTACTTACTGAAAACACACAACTAAAACGTTCAAGATCACAATCATGCTTAAGACAGTATAAAGATTTCTTGGAAGAGTTTCTTCTTGTGGAAGAGTGCTTATCATAAGTATAACTGTGATGGTGAATAAAAGAGACTACAATTAAATCCTACAATACTATAGCCATTCCCCATTCATCATTATAATCTTTTGGAAGAGCTTCTTCTTTTGGAAGATTTTTTAGAATGAGTATAACTACAGTAGCTAATGAAAACAACTACGAATTCAACTTCAAAAACGTAAAGGCAGCTAGAATACTTATCTAAATTATGCAAATAAATCCGTGCAAGAGGCAGGGGCCCTCTACCACCTGACGGAATCTAACTCCAAATCAAATCAACGCTTTCAAAACAACACTGTCTACTTCATTAAAAGTGAAATAACTTGAACAGAGCACTTTGCGTCTTCAGAAATGTAGCACAGAATCTAAGCAAAATCTAGAACAAAATCCAGCCTAACTCTCGGTTTCCCAAGTGTTTATATAACAAATATACATAACAAGACTTGCAACAATTCCAGGAGCATTGTCTTTCCTTATCGGAATTACATTAGGACTCTTGGAGTGGCTACGTAAAAAGGAAAAAGACATCTGGACTAAGACAGTCCTACTAGAAGTCTGCTTTCTTAAATGTGTTCCCACGTATCAAAACCATACCCAGAATTCGTTTCTTCCTTCATGGTGAGCAACGAACCATGTAAACATGACGTGGAATATGCCCATATGCGGTTTTTCTTGAGAGGCCACCTGGAACATACTCAAACGTGAAGACAGCTGGAGAATCGCTGGTTAGCTACGGAATGTCTGCATTCTGCAGCTAGTTCCGGTGAAAATGCTTTACAATGGAAAAAATCACAAAACTTAGCAAGTCAGTCATATAAATAATTCTAAAAGTAATTTTAACTAAATTCATTGATCAATTGGGTCTAGGATAGCAATGGAAAAGGGAAAATGAGGTAGAGTAAGATGAAAGAAAGCACAATTTTGAGGCTCAACACACATTTCACGAGAAGGAGAAACAAGTAGCGATTATCCTTCAAAGATTTCACTCAGATGTTTGTGTACCATTCTCTATTCCTTCAATAACAAAGCATAGGTATTATGTGATTTTTGTTGATGATTTTTCTAGAAAGTGTTGGATCTTCTTTCTGCAAAAGAAAGATCAGGTGTTTTCCAAGTTTTGTGAGTTCAAAGCATTAGTAGAGAAATATACAGGGAATAAGGTTAACGCTCTAAGGAGCAACAATGGTGGCTAGTATATATCTAATGAATTCGAGAAGTTTTTTTTTACCAAAGAAGGACTTCAGAGAGAAATAATTGCACCTCATAACCCATAATAAAATGGAGTTTCAGAAAGAACGAATAGAATAATTGTGTGAGAATCATGAGCTATGTTACATAATCATGGCATATCGTTGCATCTGTGGGTAGAGGCATGCAACACAACAATATTTATGTAGAACCAGAGTCCTCATCAAACACATGGCATGAGTACACCAGAGGAGGATTTTTCAGGTATGAAACCAAATGTTTCATATTTTAAAATTTTTTGCTCATCTATCTATTTCGATGTGACCAAAGGTTCCAGGAATAATTTAGAACCAACAACAAAGATTGGGATATATGTGGATTACACTGATACTCTACACAACTATCAGGTGTATTTTT